>CAXKVI010000005.1:79986746-80044246 GCA_964058755.1 Campiglossa producta
AAAGGAAAGGAAAGGAAAGGAAAGGAAAGGAAAGGAAATGAAAGGAAATGAAAGGAAATGAAAGGAAATGAAAGGAAATGAAAGGAAATGAAAGGAAATGAAAGGAAATGAAAGGAAATGAAATGAAAGGAAATGAAAGGAAATGAAAGGAAATGAAAGGAAAGGAAAGAAAAGGAAAGGAAAGGAGAGAAAAGAAAATGAAAGAAAAGGGAATGAGTAGAAGGGAAAGGAAGGATATAAAGGAAACTCAAGGACTATACATGTTTACACATAAAGCTTCACGAGTACTTGGTACTCCCTCCTTCTTTTTAATACTATCGTATACCAGGTTTTCCCTACAACCTGGTGGGTATAGCATTTATAAGCTGATTTTTACATTCCATTAATACATTTTTAAAAACAAACAAAATTTAAGTCAAAATTATTTGTGTCCAACAAATAAACAGAGATTATGAATAAACGTTTAATAGCCGTAATCTGCCTGAAATTTTCAATCAATAAACCATCAGCGTTTAAATACTGCCTACGCAATCGAACGAGATAGTGTCAACCAACGAGTTGAATGGTTTTTATTACATCAGTAAAGTCTGTGTTTTTGTTAGTTAGTTTTTCTCATCTCCTGCAAAGTGTTTGCTTATAAATAACCATAAACGTTTGCCAAAGTGCGAATAAAAGTCAACATCAATAATGTCCAATGTAAAATCACAAATCATACAATGAAATTTCATTGTTATGATTATTGCTAATAACCAAACTGATGGTGATAAAAGATAATAGCCATAACAAATAGCACTTTTTCATCTCATATGTATCGAGTTATGCATGAAGTTATGTCGGCAAATATGCAGTGTGTCACAAAACGGTTCGATATACAAATATAGTTACAGACAATGATGTTATACCTCTTGCCCAAGTAAAACGTTGTTTCAGCTAGGCCAGAGAAAGGTGTGAAATAACCCTTGGTTCATCGATAGTGTGATGTTGGATTTGGATAACTACTCACACGCTCTATATACCATGTAAAGTGTGTCACAGTAGATTATGATTGGATTATTTTTAATTTTTAAAATATGCTTTGGGAACATTTTGGTTCGACTTTTCAGACCAAGATAAGCCGGCATAGCCCAGTTACAACTGACTTATCTGAATTTATGACTCCTTTTATCTTGAGATCAACTATAGATCGTGCGTGATTGTTGATACTCTACTCGCTTCCACATATTTCTAGCATACTAATAAGGGGCAGTTGCGCACTGGCTGTCAACCCCAGCTATAAGAAAATCTACAATTACTCGAGTATTCTGCTCAACTAACAAATTTGTTTGTACTCGATACCTCAACCAGTACAAGTACAGGTATCTAGTACGTGGCGAAAGTATTGATCTCGCAGATCAGTTATGGCTTTCCGACTGTTTTGGCTTATTAACTCCGGAACTTATGTTACGAACAACACTGCCTCACTGTCTCGACTCCTTCGCCCACACATTTAAGTACAGGTATCGAGTATAGGGCGGTATCGAAACAGCCTTACTAGGAACTCCTTCGGAACAGTGTACCAAAAAAATTGGTTCACGGAGGGCTTTAAGAGAATATCAGAGGTTTTTTTCCCGTAAGAGACAGCTACTACTCATTTATATTGCATGCCTCTTTGCGGTTGCAAAAGGGGATACAGCTGCTATAATACATCCTACTATACGACCTTACGCAATTATCGGTCTGAAGCATATTCCAATCTAGTATGAGATGAGAGCCCACTGTCCGATGTAATCCAGCAGACAAATTATGAAGGCTTGAAGTCCAAATATTTTTGCAAAAAACCCTGTCCGCCTGCTGGTAAGCAAACTATTTTTATGGGTCATTACTTAACCAAAGTGCCCACAATTGGATGAAAGTGCGAATGCGAGTGGCATATGCAACAGGTAACCAGATCCGAAAAAAATATGAAGCTGCTGTACATAACTAGAGCTTTTGTTTATCCGTTTGGTTGCACTTGCATACTCAACGTTAACCTTTGCATTGCCGACGACTGTGTGCGAATCCACCATAACAACCGCAGACACTTTACAACAAAATCGCTGCACAACGGGAGATGTTGCTGTTGCGGCTGCCCGGCAACAGGCGTGAAATATAAGGAGCAAAAAATTATTGCGTATATAAACAAACCGCAAAATGTTTTAAAAGGTGCGAGCAATATGTTAAACAGAACGTGGAAAAAAGCAACGACTGCGAATCAAAAAAAGACAAATTGACAGGAAACAGAAACTGAGTCAAACTGAGACTAAGAACTAAAGTGAAATTGGTTGAAAATGTAAATGTAATATGGCATGCGCGATATAGTGGGCGAGAGATGTGTGTAAGCGATGTGGTTATGCAAAACTTTGATTCGGAGCAGGGGAGATATGATTTGATTGCTTTGTGTGGTGCATGAATATGTAGCGAGTTTGATATTTATGGGACATGCTCTGTTTGAGCTAAATGCGACCGTAATTAATTTTACACACGCATCCACATACGGCCCGCCTGCTGCATAGGCAAAAGTTTGTTGTTTTATGGTTTTTCAATTTAGCCCTAGAATATGTGACATTTATGCATTTGGAGTGCTAATGCAATACTTTGAAATCAGTAAAACATGCGCCGAGGTCTGATCAAGACCAACACATGCCTTGTAGTGAGTTGTGATAATCGAATTCCCAACTTGATTTGTACTGTGTTGAAGTGCATCTGATTGGGAAGCGAATGTGTGGATATTATATTTAACTTCAGCAGTGTAATTATGAGGCTGTAGTATGAATACAAATTTTAGGAAATAAACTTTGCGCATAATATTTTAAAAACGGTCGTCTTTAATGTCACCGCGCATACTGGAGAGAGCGATTTAACATAAGGTCTGCTATAACGTGATCAAATACAACTGTTCGACTCTCGATATTCCCGTGTAGGCTTTGGGGATGTTAAAATGAAAAGACAGGCGAAACCACAAAAACAGAGACAGCGGAGTGCCTTGGGGTTGCTCTATGTGGGCAAATTTCGGCCGAGAGAAAACCTATGACGTATCTCCATCTAAAATTAATAACGTCAATGCCTACAAATTCCAATGATGGTACTCGGGAAATCTCAGGTCAGTGGAACTGTGTTTTCTGGACAGGACTATAAACTCGCCTATTTATGGAAACAAATCGGAGCTGTTAGGAAATATCCATACCTACGCCCTACCATCGAATTTAGTAACGGTTAAAGCGGGCTACCCACCTGCCAAAAAATGTCTCAAGAAAAAAACGAGCATATATTTCTTGTTTACCAAATTTTTCTTGAGCGTTTTTTTATATGGAGTTTGACATTTCTTGGCAGGTGAGTTGAGGAAAGGCATAGAGTCGTTTTTCCGGTCAGCAGATATGGACCTGTCTGCATGATCGGTCAATTCGAACAATCAGAATTCAGTGGACTAAGATCAGGTCTAATCTCACACCATTATCAGAATTTCAAAGGAAAGTTTGCTCATGACACCATGAATGAATTTTCACAGTAGAGTTGAATTTTTTAGTTCAAGGAAAATATTAGTTTGCTTGCAGTTCGTTCAATCTATTCAACTAGTTTTTTAGGATCTTGGTACGGTCATTTTATTGAACAATAGTTCGACAAAATTATCTAGCTCAATAGTTGGTAATATCAACCTAATTTCAGACCATCCTTTCTGAATCCAACAACACCAACGAATAGGGTGTAAGAGTAGGTCGCCTACCCGTTGGTGCACCCAGGGTAACGCTAAATGACCTACATGGCATACAGGGCTAGTTTCTTGTATTGCCGATTCTACGAGAACGGTACCATTACTTGTGCTGTACCCATCGTGCCGAAACGACCCGGCCCGTTGTCTTATATCGACCCGGGCAAGAGCAATACACTCGGGGTGACCCTGTCTGACATTTGGGCAGGGCTACGCCTCGCTACAACAACAACAACAACAACGAATAACACTATACGACAAAATCAACTTTTTCCCTGGATATTAAACCAAAAAAGTTTTTTTCTAACATTGAGACATAAAAGTAAAAAATTAGCCTCCCCTTTTTTTCGAAGTTACACGGTTAAAAAAATAAGCCTAAACTTTTCAACCCGCCTAAAGTTGAGGCGTGTTATTAAACTTCTGAGCGCTTCCGTTCGAATCGTGCCAAGTGCCACATTATTTTAATGCCATTTTATTCTTAAAACTTTTCGGTTTAAACTTACTACTTTTTTGGTTTGAAAATTAAAACGTTTTGGTTTAAAATTAAAACCTTTTCGGTTCACAATTTTTGTTTTGTTTTCATATATTTTTGAAAGCTTATATCAAAAGAGAATATTGCCCACAACATTTGTGAGTGCGATGTAGCTCAGTGGTAGAGCTTGCGGGCACGTTGCGGAGAAACTTGCTTCCAATCTCAGCCAACGGACAAAAAAATATGTTTCTTTAAAAAATTGTTAAGACATTTCTGGTTTAAAATAAAACCCATTCATTTAGCCACTTTTCTTGAAAACTAGTGTAGATTAAATTTGAAACCACATTTGGTTTGGTCATATCGGCCGTTCCAAAGCGAAGAGATTTTAATCAAAATTTTCGTTTTTCGGGATTTTATGATAACCATAAATAACGGACGACCGCCGTGGTGTAGCGGTTAAGTGTTCGGCCTTCTACACCTAGGCGTGGCGGTTCGATGCCCGGCAGAAGTAACATCAAAAATTATTTAGAAAAACAATTTTTCTAAACGAGGTCGCCCCTCGGCCGTAGTTTGGCAAACTCTCCGAGTGTATTTCTGCCATGAAAAGCTTCTTAGCAAACAATACATTTGCTTTGCAAGTGCCGTTCGGAGTCGGCAAAAAACTGTAGGACCCGCCAACTTGTAGGAAAACTAAAAAAGCAACACACCACAAGTTGGAAAGAGAAGCTCGGCTAAAAATCTCGTTAGAGGTTATGATAACCTGTTGGTATATCGCCGCCATTAGTTGTTGTTATTATAAAAACGGACTAATCAGATTGTCCTCTAAATTGCAAAATGGTCCAAAGTACGAAAATTGCGCCCATGGATGCCTTTGAACTTAGTTTTTATGAACCATGTAACCTTCAAACTCACAAATGGGTTTTCGAAGTTTGAAACGGGACACAGTACAGTGCAGAAGGGATCAGCCGTGGAAGAAATTTATTTTTATAAACATATTATTTGTTTTTAGTGATACATATTATTCGTTTTTAGTGATACAGTCTTATAAAGAAATGTCGCAGTATGTATGAACAGTTACAGCGGGCTACACCTTCTAGCTATATTGAAACGAAAGCTTGGAATATTCTCTACCGATTCCCGAAAAAATCGTTTGCCCATATTTGCCCTCCTTACGTAAACTTCATTTAATGACGTGAAGTCACTTAAAATTTTCATAAAAGGGGCATGACGTATACGTAACATTTTTTTGTTAACGAATGTGTAGACATATGTAGATAAACAAATAATTGATGTTGCAGTACTTCCTATTGGAAGGCCTTCAGAGGAAATTGGAGAAGCACGAAATAATGATTACAAAAAGTACAGCTTTGTGTTTTCTAGGAAAAGTGATATGATTTTTACCATCGACAAAAAGTTAGCTCGTTATGAGGCCGTCATATATTCTTACTTGCCCTTCTTTCAAGAATTTGTGGAACTTATAATTAGCATGTTTATTGTTTTTCTTTTAACCAGAACACTAATATGTTGTATATTTTAACCCACTCATTGATAATTGCTTCCATGTCGGCATCGTTAATATGTACAAATTTGTGGCACACTGACTGCACCGCAACACATCTTTCTATAAATTCCACGCATTCTTAAAACTGTCATCAACGATTTAAGAACTTAAGAAATTTGGTTGTTTTTTTAAATACACAAGAATATCTTACAAACGTCACCCCTCAATTTAAACAAAGAAAAACATACATAAACATTCATATTTATCCCATTAAAAATACTTTAAAGCTTTGGCATTTTCAACAAGCTGCCTCGTAATTTTTCAGTGTCAAAAATTTATTACTCGCCGACAATTAAGCGTTTTTGCAGCCGCCCGCTAGCTGTTGAATGCTTAAGAAATTTATGATTTTTATAACGCGGAGTGTGTTGGCGATTAAGTAGTTTCCGCCCGGCGGCTATTCAATGCAATTATATGCATGAAAAAATGTTAGAGCTATTGTGTGATATTTAAAAAAAAACTTAAGTTTTTTGAGAACTTCTTGGGTGCAGGTTGATTTGATAGTTTGAGTTGGTTTAAGCATTAAGGCATTAAAAATAAGCAAGGACTGGGTAAATGTGGTACAACACGCAAGTACTGTACGTCTATACCAAAGAACATACACAGATTATAGGATATAGGATGATCTTCTCCTTAGCCGTTGATATGCCAGCCGATATTTTGGTATTCCTAAGAAAAAGCACCACAAGTTTTAAAAACTTTTTACAAGTGTTTTGTTTCTTTCTTAACTTTATTAATTTTTCTATTTTCTGAGTCATGTGAGTGTAGATATTGAATATCTAGATTGGTATTCATCTTTCAGTTGAGTATGCAAGTCATTTTGTAGCCCAGTTTTTCGTTATTTTAATATTTTCAATCAACCCACAAATGTTTTCATTTAATCAAATTGAGCTAAAAACTTTTAAACAAATTGCTGAACAATTTTGATAGTCCACATTTGATAGCCCATAGAAACTTTTGGCACACTTTTTGAGCTCAAACAAATTTGGGTGTAGGCAATAAAACAATCAACTCACTTTCAAACAAACTTCAGAGCAAAAATAAAGACATACCCACAAAGTTCATATGCATAAACTTGTAGATATGCATGGATGAATGTTTGACATTTTTAATATGTAGTAAACATATTCGTACGTAGGAATATCACTCTAGTTTCAAAATAGACTACTTTAGAACTAGTATTCTTACAGGCTAAGATCGAGCTTATACAGTGAAGAAGAAATCTGCACCAAAGTCAAAGTACGTGGAAACTCGAAATGTTCATTGTGGGAGATGATAAATATAGTACTTTTCTTTTTCTGCTTCCGGTCACAGTGGAAAATTCTCCCATATTTTAAGCGACTGATATCCGCCAGATTTACATAAATAAATTTCAGAAAATAAATTCCGAATATTAGCGCAAGTCGCAAAGTTGTCATATCCTATATTTTGAGCATGTAACAACTACCATTTAAGAATGATTGGAGTACTAGTCGGATTTTACTTCATATTTATGGTGATGTATGTAACTAGTTTGATTTCCATTGTCAGTATAGGCCATGTAACTAAAAATATCTACAAAAATATTTATGCACATTCATTCATAAGCAGTAGGCAAGCCTTTTGTATTTTGGACACTATCCTGCCGATTTATGAGCAATTCTGTTTGAGCAATCGCTTGTTGTCAGCTATGAACCACAAATTATATGAAACAATATTCAACTTTCACATTTGCTTTTAAAATAAAATCCCTGCAGGAAAGCCCTTATGAAAATGGATAATTCCGCTGACCCACACGAAAAAACATTTAATATCACAAATGAGGTTCTATCTTGTGTGTTGTGCGAAAGACGAAGCTATCATGTCTGCTAATATGGCCATGTTAAATGACGTGGAGTTATATCAACAGGTCCCTTAAAATTAAGAAGGAACTGTTCTAAGCAAACGACACTTCGTACAAGGTGACTAGGTTAGGTCAGGTTGAAGTGGCTGCTGCAGAGACACACTAGCCAGTTAATACTTGTGATACCACCAACACTAGGATAGTCAGTTCCGTGACTTTGTAACATGGAAAATCCCTCTGAGGACTGACACTCCTTAACCCACACCGTCACTCCTTACCGAATTATTTAGATGAATAGAACACAAGGTGACTAACTTTCGTTTAACTTCTTCAACTTGATGTTACCTCTGCTTGCTGGGTTACCTCTGTTGCCCTAATTATCTACTTCAGCATCAAGTTGAAGAAATCTCACGAAAGGGAGTCACCCAGTCTCTAATGTTAGAGAAATTGCCAAATTAGATAATTAGCTACTATAGACTAGATAACTATAATAGAGAAAAAAGCGAGGATTACTTGAGAAATAATACAAATTGCATTCACATTCGAGTCCCAATAAAAGAATGATATTAGAACTGAATTGCAGAACACTGATTTTCTCGATTTGAAAATTAGGTCCTATTTTGATTGATATCACTATGTTTCTCAAGTTCTTGAGTCTTCCACTATATCTATATTACCTACCTCTAACACTATACATAACTAAATTTTGGAGGCTAACTTCGAAAAACGGGATACGCAGTTTTTTTCAATATTTCTCTTCAAAAAAGTTGATTACATACTTGGAATCATCATATTCTACATAGGAATAATGGTAGAGAGACGAACTGATTAACCAATCACTTTTTCTCTTCCAGTACAAAAAAGACAGTGGCCGGGTGTTCGTGGGTAACCCTAGCTCTTTCGTACAAACTGAAAGTGAAGTTTTAGTTCGGAAAAATGTGTATTCATCCGGAACATAACTGGAATCGAGGCAGTGGGTAGCCTCTGACCCTAACAATGTCGTGCCGAATTCCCAACAGGGCTATAAGCTCTGTTGCGTGACTTTGAATGAAATTTAATAATTTTCAAGAAACTAACAGCAGACAAATATTTAGCCAAACTATTAAATAGAGACTCAATAAAAGAGGCGAGTACTTCAGCATTTTGTGAAATGATGTGCGAAAAAGTGGGCGTTTACAGTGAAGGCAACCAGCCTACAATTTTGTTGCGGCCCGCGGCCAAATACTACAATTCGAATGCAAATCATAGAAGTGTGATTGCAGCCAAGTGTTAGCACATGTGTTTGCTAGAGTAGATACATATCCGGATGAGTGTATGTAAGTGTGCTGTGAGAATTTGTTTATTTTCAAACTCGTGTGCTTTACAAGCAATTGACTGGATGTTTGCTTAACATAAAAATAGTTGGCTATAAAATATTATTACCATGTCTCAATCGACGAACATACGTTCGTCCCACGCAGCGCCATCTGTTCATATCTGAAAGTTTGTGGTAAGCGAGAAGGGGTCTTAAATATATGAAAATTGTTGTTGAAAACGTACGCACATCGTTATACACAATACATATGGATATAAGTATATTTTAAGAAGTAGTGAGGTGCAATGGTTTAAAATGTACCATACATCGATATTGGATATCGCTGCTTTAGAATATCGGGATGCCAATCAATTGTATTAGGGCCTCATTATGTATCACGAACGATAGCTCAGACGAACGATTCCTCTGCTCACAAAATCGCCTAGCCATCGCATTATCTATCATTTTCGTTCGCTCCATAGATTTGTTTTAATATTTTCGACTTTTCTTTGATATAAAAAACAAAAATGAAAGATGATACTATGGGTAGGAGATATTGTGAGACGACAAATCGTTCGTCTGAGCTATCATTCGTCATACATAATGAGGCCCTTAGTTTGGAAGAAAAAAAAGGTGCAGGAACATAGATATTGGTGTCCCTTTATGTTTCCGATTGGGCCCAGTTATGGCTAGGAGTGGTTGACTTGGAGATTTTATTACGAAAATCTTCCAGGGGTTTAAGCGCAAACTTATGAAAATAATTATAATGAATACATGATATCATCAGATCCGACGTAATCTGATATGAGGTATTTCTCCCATTATGCCTCTCTCTCTTCATATTTATGTCTACTCTCTCTCCATGTTGTTGTTGTTGTTGTTGTTAACAGCAAAACACTCCCCGAAGGTTTTGGGGAGTGAAGCCGAAGTTGACAGTCCCCGGGACGCTGCGGTACTCCCTTGCGGTACTGCCCGACTGTCGTGGTAGCTATTTGGTATGACCAGTGGAACCTTCTAGGTCATGTCATCCCTCCATCCGTGAGGAAGGAGAAGATGGGTAATGAGAGGTGAGAGGCATCATATCCGTAGACCAACCATCGAGTTGCACGTCAATTACCTATGCGCATAATAGTCGCCTCTTACGACCGGTATGCCTACCTCGGGCATATTCTAAACCCCTAACCCGCAGGGGCGACTCTCTCTCCATCTATGTCTTTTTCTGTCCCACTCTAATGTCTATTTACAATTTCGACTTCATATCGTACACATATCGATATATTCAATGTTGTATCAGTTCAGCACTTCACTATGATGTGAAATATGAGGATATACCCTGCAGCGAAACCTCAAACTAGTCAGAAAAATACTAGTATACAACTAGAATTTTCTAGCTGAATTCATACTAGTCATGCTTTTTCGTGATAGGATAAATACAAATAGTCTCTGCTTTCTTAAGAATAAACATGAAAATAAACACAAATGATAAAATAAAGGGTAAGTCATGAAAATTCTGGTTGAAATCATACTAGTCCAGGTTCAATGCTTTTTGGACTAGTATGGGGACTCGTTCATTTTATGAAAATCATAATTTTCCAGGTTGAACTAGTATGGGACTGGTATTTTACAACTATTATAATTCTAGTATAACATGACTAGTAGATGACTGGTATGTTCTGGTCGAAATTTGGCAATTGACATTTCGTAGGATATCAACACGTAAAAACTTCCAGTTGCTTATATGGAAAAAAGACAAAACACTGACTAGTTGGGCCCGGTGTACCAACTAGTTGTAAAGTAGTTTTCAACTAGTTGATTTCGCTGCAGGGTAGAAGCACCTAATGTGCGCTCGAAGGCGAAAACAAAACAATATTAAAAAAAAAAGATACAAATGGCGTGTGTGAACCCAACCAACTCTTTCCTTCATCACACCTTCTACGAAACTCCTCCACCAAATAAATTTATTTGTTGTTGTGGCTTCGTTAAATGTTGGCCGTGTAATTATTTTAAAGTGCGTTCAATGTTTATTGGCATATTTAAAAAAAATGCATAAACATTTGAATATCAACTGCCTACCATTCGGCTGATTTGTTGTTTGTTTAGTCTCGCCGCTTAGATGTGCGAGCTAGCCATAAAGGAGCTGCAAGCTATAGATAACGTCAACTTGTAAAGAGGCCATATTTTGTATTTTATTGAAGTCGTAAAAATGCCAAGAATACGTTTTTTATGCCACCATTTGCACCTGATCATTGTGGATTTTTCTTACAATTTGGATTTTTTTTTTGCTTGTGTTTTATTTTGAGTAGATATGCATGGTACTTGTTTAAAGTTTATTTATATAGGTTCCAACATCTTTATTTTTTTATTGTTTGGGGTTTGTGTTGAGTTTTAGAAGGCTAGTAGGTTATTTGGAACAGTGCGTCTGACGGAAAAACTGGTAACCAAATTCTTTGACTGGGCATGACCAGATTGGTACATGTTCAATGCTGAATGAAACTTTCATCTTTGCATAACTAGAAGTAATCTAAAGTTTAAGATGACCCTCACATTTATAACTTTGTCAGTTTCGGAGCTATCGACCAATATGTGACCCAAGATGTGTTACTAAAGAAGGTAATAATGAGCGCTTCAAACCAACAAATATTTGGGCTTGCGTTACGTTCTAGATCTATTTCTACTTAAGCACCAACATTCTTCTAAAAGCTTAAAGGTTTTTTTGAACACCGTATGAACTTGAGAATTTTAGGCTTCTAAACAAAGCCATGCTTTGGCAGAAAATACATTCGGCGCCAAAAATTATACGATTTTAATATTTCTCTCATATAAAAAGGACTGTGTAACAAATTTCCACCTTTGAATTTTTATAAGGACAACAGGGTTCTTTGCAGGGATATTGAAAAAACGTATTCACTAGACAAGAACATCAGAATTTTTAAAGTGTTTTAGTAGATTGGGCAGCAATATGTTTTCTAGCCAACATATTTGTGGACATCCTGAAACTTTGCAATTACAGAGCACTTTTTATAGGTCATACACGGCGTATGAGTAACATTTAGTTATACAAGTAAGAAAAGTTCAGGTAAATTGTATTCATATTTTGGTTGTTATCTCCGAAACAGAGAGATAGCGAAATAAAACTTACACTACCTTCAGGTCCGCATGAATACCTTTCATTCGATACCCATATTGTAAAATCGTTTTCTAGGGTATATCCTGTCTACGAGATGATCCATGTTTGTTGGGAAGGCATACGCACCCTAGTTGCTATTCGGCTTATTTTAGGTTTTGACCCAACTCAGACTTCATTACAAATTAAACATAGTTTGCCTGCTTATTTAATATGATTCATTAGTCCCTTTTCCAGCTAAAATTCAAAGCGCAATGCATCAGCATTTCCTGTGAAAATGCACTGAATTAAAACGAAAATGTTATCATATACAAAGGCGGAAGGAACACATCTACATATCTACATTTGCGAGGAAATTCGTGTTAAAAAAAGTTACATTTCTTTTAGTATTCCATTTGTCATTGTAAGCGAATGACACCGCCAAAAAAAACCACGTACAAAAATTATGAATGCATACATAGATGCACATCGTCGGTGATTCTGCAAAATGACGTAACGGAAAATTTCTAAACGGCGTAGGTGATATTTCAGTTTTGAGATCGATTCTTTTAATAAATGTCTAACGCAAAAGTAGTTTTCTTGAAAATAAATAAATAAGTCTTCATGACAGGGGCTTTAAGAGTGGGTGTATGTTGGAACGACTCTCCGCCATCTATTGTGGTTTTGTTACAAACCGGTTTAGGCGATCCGCCGTCTTCAGTGTTCTCATTCTCGCAGCGAGGTTCCGCCATGCTTTTTCAATTTTGGGTTTGTTACAAACTGGTTTCAGCGATCCGCCATCTTCAGTTTATGTTCTCGTTCTCGTTCTAAGAATAAAAACGTAGGTATGTTGAAGATGACGGATCGCCGAAACCGGCTTGTAACAAAGCCAAACTTGACAAGGAATGACGGAAAATCTTTCCAATACACATCTAGTATCTACCCTGTCGAAAAACCTGTAAAACTGTTTATCACAAATGTCGCCAAGCGATCTGTTAGAAGTCGGTTGCGTGGTTTTGCATAATCACCGACTATATAAAACATATAACAGTAATATGTTTTAACGTAAATGGATAAAAAGTAGGGGAATGACACAAACGAATATGTTGCACGTTTAAAAATGTCAGCAATGCAAAGTGCTATGCACTGCAATGAATGATAATAACAAAAACAACAAAGAGTCGAATCTTGTCAACGCCAACTAAATAGTCGCCCCAAGCGACAAGTGTCTGACAATAACAACAACAAAAGCAATGACATAACAAACGGAAAGGCGGTGAAATGGGCAGACAGCTAACAAGATAGACGACAGATAGACAACAAAATGAATTTGCAAAATAGGAAAAAAAGTACATATTTAAAAAAAAAAATTTTGAAAAAACACAAAAGCAAGCACAATAATTACAACAATTCCAAAGAATTAATTTATATATAAAAACACAATTTATGTAATAAATACATATATATGAAAATGAAAAAAAAATGCTCTTCTTGTTGTAGCACTGCAATTGTTAACAATTTTTTTTGTCGAGATTTGCAACAATTTTTTTTTTTTTTTCATTTTTTTCTGACTTCAACTCACCCTACTTAGAGTTAAGTTGTCGCTCGCCAGCTCCTGTTGCTCTATTGCAATGGCTCGCAGCTTATGAAGTTGACACTGACTCTGCATAGAATTGCAAGTGCAATGCTGGAAAAGTGTTAAAGGCGCGTCCTTTTTGCAACGTGGCAGTTTGTGTTATTTATGAACACAAAGTATGTTGTCACATTTGTTGAAAAATGTTTGAAAAAAGAATATCTTCATGGAGTGTTGAGTATTGTGATACTGTGTTATGCCGTTTGTTGTTATTTTTATATCACTTGCAATTTTTACTTGATTTTATTTCCAACGTCAGCTGCTTGTTACTTGCTGCTGTATATTAGCCCTTGAAGAATACATTCAACTTGAACTTGTCGTGACACTTCATAATTTTTCTTGTTATTCTTATTTTTATTTAAAGTGTTGTCCCCTTTAGTGAGGTGTTTGATGTACAAACCTTACAATCCTTTTTCTCTACGCTGATATACCCACTAGCATTTTTTTAGACAGATGTAATCCATACAAATTTAGGTTCCGCCTCATTCAAGTGACATACTTTTTTTGGGCTATAAAAATTGTAAGCCTCTTGCCTTCCAGGCCATGCTATTATAGTAGAAAACGATGGAAAAATTATATTGGAACGATTTTTCGTCATCCCTTGTCAATTTTAGTTTTATAACAAACCGAACGGCGACTTATCGGTTTGTATATACCGAGATATGTCAGTTTATGTGAATTTCGATATCGAAAAAGGGGCGATTTCGCCCATTTTTAATAGCAACTTACCTTGGCCAGAAAGTAACATGTATACCAAATTTGATGCAAATATCTAAATTTTTACTCAAGTTATCGTGTACACTAGACCGGGTCGAAAAAAAGTTTGCAATAGGATGAGAGCAATACTAACAGCTCCGTCAGAGTCGGGAAGGACCTCTCTGAGCCATTTGAAACCAAACGAGGCTTCAGACAGGGCGACTCCCTTTCGTGCGATTTCTTCAACCTGATGCTGGAGAAGATAATTCGAGCAGCAGAGCTAAACCGCAATGGT
The DNA here is from genome assembly GCA_964058755.1 of Campiglossa producta. Classification (NCBI taxonomy): domain Eukaryota; kingdom Metazoa; phylum Arthropoda; class Insecta; order Diptera; family Tephritidae; genus Campiglossa; species Campiglossa producta. Next base: position 80,001,344 of record CAXKVI010000005.1, read on the forward strand.
ACAATCTTTTACAAGAGCGTGGCGTATGCCGATGATATTGATATAATTGGCCTTAACAACCGCGCCGTAAGCGCTGCCTTCTCTGGACTGGATAAAGAAGCGAAAAAAGTGGGTCTTGCGGTCAACGAGGACAAGACGAAGTATTTGCTGTCATCAAAGAAAGAATCGGCGCACCTGCGCCTTGGCAGCCACGTCACTGTTGATAGTTACAAATTTGAAACTGTGAGGGACTTCGTCTATTTGGGAACCAGCATTAACACCGAAAATAATATCAGTCTAGAAATCCAACGGAGAATCACTCTTGCGAACAAGTGCTACTTTGGACTGAGTAGGCAATTGAGAAGTAAAGTCCTCTCTCGAAGAACAAAGATCGCGCTCTATAAGTCTCTCATCATACCTGTCCTGATGTATGGCTCAGATTCATGGACAATGTCAAGAGAAGATGAGATGGCCCTTGGAGTATTTGAGAGAAAAGTTCTCCGGAAGATTTATGGTCCTTCCCGTGATGCCGACGGCGAGTATCGAAGGAGATTTAACGATGAGCTGTACGAGCTTTACGCAGATCTGACCATAGTCCAGCGAATTAAAGCCCAAAGGCTCCGCTGGCTGGGTCACGTCATGCGAATGGACAAAGAAGCTCCAGCCCAGAAGGTTTTCCAATCGTCACCCGAATTCGGCAGCAGAGGAAGGGGGAGGCCTCGACTGAGATGGAAACAACAGGTGGAGGATGACTTGAACTCCCTTGGGGTTTCCAATTGGCGTCAGTTATCGCTAAAAAGGAATGACTGGCGTGCTTTGATAGGCGACGGCCAAAATCGCTTAGGCGGTTAAGCGCCAATAAATGATGATGATAGGATGAGAGATGACCCTGCGGTGAATTTGGGATGATCCCAATTTTCGTCCTATATATATAAAACTTTTCTCTTCATAATAATAAACCACTCAGTCAGTCTGTTTTGAGTAAAAGGAGATATTTAGTACTAAAAAATACCTATTCAAAGATATATAAATAAAAAGTTGTGAATAAAATTCGACAGCCGAATTTTTAGGACTCTCGCAGGATGAACATTTTCATCATCCCTAATTCGCCGCAGGGTCATCTTTCACCCTAGAGGGGGTTATTGCAACCTTTTTTTTTTTTGTATGGGCACCGACCCGGTCTAGTGTACGGACATGCCTTAATCATATATGGAACTCTTTATCTATCTCGATGATTTTGTGCTTTTACGTAGTATCGTTATGTGGACAAAATTATAATAGCCTTGTACTAGTACTAGTACGCTGGGTATAAAAATAAAATAGCTGTGAAACCTTTCACTTAAGTGCCTCTAGGCCTTTGAAAAGAAATCGTAAGTCTGAGAGACACTTCTCCATTTCAAATACTCAATTTGCTTCCTTAGCTCACTACAGGGTATTTACTACTTGACCCTGCCCAAACTTGGACTGTTTTACTTGTTTCCGCGTGGAGTTTTTCTATCTCTTTTTCAATCTAGAAAGCTTTGTAAACACTTGAAAAATGTAGAAACATTCTTTGCTAATTTGAGTGTGAAAAGAATTTTTCGTTTTTTAAATACTTATGCAAAAGCATTAGAGTGCGATATCTTTCCTTATAATTGATAGAGTATTAATGAAATCGCTATAAACTTTTGTGAACGAAACAAACAACCGAACTGAAACAGTTTGGAACACAGAACCGTTTTGAACCCCGATAGGCCCCAACCGGAATCGGAACGGAACCAAGAGGAAAATTAATTTGATCAACGAAACTAAAACCGGAAATTGAAAAAAAAATCGGGAAGAAACTGAAACCGGAACCGCATTATTTTACAAAACAAAACACGTTGGCAACCCGAGTCCGGGACGTTACCTTGAAGAGGTTTCACCGATAGAGAAACGAGATGGCATAAATTTTGTGTAGGGAAACTAAAACCAAACCGAAACACTTTGGAAAACAGAAATCGAATCCGGAACTTAACCAAAATCGAAATAAGTTTTAACGGAGCAAAATCGGAGTTAAAAGATATGGAACTGGAATCGTAGTCCTGTGAAGAACAAAAGTAGTTCGGCAATCCGAACTCAAAACGTTTTTTTCTAGTACCTTCAAAGCAAGTTAATGTTAAACAAACCCACTTTAAAGCACACTCTAATGTTTATTCATACATATCAAGTTGTTCTCGCTACACACTTTTTTTCGCATCCATTTTTATTTACTTTCCACAGAGCAATCGTTAAAAGTACTACTAATTTTCAGTCAGTAAAAAATGTACATACATATTTTTCCTTTCAAAGCACAAACATAACAATGAAAATTCATTAGCAACGCCTTTTTTAGCGAAGCCACACGGGGCGTATGAGTGATATTATTAAGGTGGCGGTTTTACTGTTGCAAAAGCAATAATTTTCTGCATTACTATATTTATAATGCTGCATACTTTACTAGCATTGAAATTCGAAAAAGGTTATACTTTCCTTCTTCTTTTTTTATGGTACACACATCATTCCTTTAATACATACTTGCATGTTCTAGTCTCTAAGTCATTCTTGTCAGTCTTGCTGCGTGCTTTATGTACATACAATCGGGTTATGGGTTTTGAAGAAATTTCACGTATTCAAATGGCGTTTTCATGTCAGAAGTCAAAAGAGAAATTGCTTTTGAAATCTTTCACATCAAAATCACAAAAAAAGCAGACAGGCTTTTTGATCCCTTTTTGTGTGTTTGTATTGGCATGCCAATAAATATATGAATATGTGTGCTCTTCCTTCAAGCTAGTACAAATACATGCTTTCTTGTGTAGGCTATGCTTTCGGGCTAAGGCGTTTACTTCAAACGGTTTAGCACCTCATAATTCGAGGCACGCACCAAACACCGCAACCTACCCAAATGCTTACAATACTAACTAACTAGTCTTATAAGTTTATATAAAAATACACGACCAAATCCAAAAGGCCTTTAACGCCGTAGATACATACATGCACATTAGTGCGGATCGGTCCCAATAAAAAAAAAAAAAAAAAAACGCGTGAAGCCACTACACCTGAAAGAAGTTAACTTCTTAAGTTCAGAAATAACGAAATATGAATAAGATGTTTTCGAGAATGGTTTAGATTCGCAATATCTTACTTCCGGGAAGTGGACCAGGGAAACGATCCATTTGGTGCGTTTTCCTTAAAATTTGGTACATTAGTAGAATTAGGCCTAAACTAACAGGGGCCAATACGAATGGGATATATATATGTTCGCCTACAAAATATCTTTAATCCTAGAGGTGAACTGAAAAAACTTTTTTTGTCGATCCACGCTAATGCACATGCACCTATTTCCTAAAATGTTAAGCCTATACTCTTTAAATTAACCAAAAAAAAGCTACACTTTTTTTTCTTTCTCCTTTCAGAATGCATAGGATTCTCTATATTTCGACGGTTGAGTGAAATATTACCCTGCACCCAAATTTACATATGTAGGTATATATTTCGAGCTCCCGATCTCAAAATTTTTTTTCACCAACGATCTACCCGAGAATTTAACTAAAAAAACATCGTAGAATATATTGGATTTCCGTCCATATAGGGCATTTTTGAAACTCAGTCTGAGATATGGCATTTTCGTATCCAATTTAAAAATAGGTGGTTTTTGAAAAACATTATGAGAAGGGACGATCCTTCAAGATCGTTTTTGGAAAATATTTTTAAGTATATAAATAAAATAAAAAATCAAATAAAATAAAAAATTAAATAAAATAAAATAAAATAAAATAAAATAAAATAAAATAAAATAAAATAAAAAATAAAATAAACTAAAATAAAGTAAAATAAAATAAAATAAAGTTAAAAAAGGAAGTTCGCCCAGGTACGACAAGATAACGAATATTGGCGGAGCTGAACTAAAATTAACACTGCCTGGTAAAAAACCGAGCGCATAATCCCTAAAGAGTGTGTCCGCGACTAATCGTTTTTTTTATGGTGGGAATGGTTATTTAGTTAAGCGGGCTACCCACCTGCCAAGAAATGCCTCAAGAAAAAAACGAGCATATATTTCTTGTGCCTGGTCAAGAAATTTTGACTTTTACCAAATTTTCCATTTTTTTTTGCAAATTACTCATATAAAAATGTATAAAACATGTGTAGCGCAGTATGTACTCACCTTTGCTGTGGATCTGCACGTTTGCCTTAAGAAATATATACGAGCTTATTTATTTCTTGAGGTAAACCGGCGTTGCCAACTATCGAAAAGTGCTGTATTTTTTCTTATGAGCTGAGTATTAGCTCAAGAAAGTTTGACGTGTGAAAACGTTTCTTGACCATTTCTTAAGCGTTTTTTTTTTATATGGAGTTTGACATTTCTTGGCAGGTGAGTAGCCCGCTTAACTCATAAAGATCATATTCGTAGATGCCGATAGAGGACTACTCCTTTCGCAGTCGCTGAGGCAGAATTGGACATGCTCCAACAAATAAAAGCAGCTCAACCCGTAAAGTGCCTTCTCATCCCAGATTATTTCTATATTAATAACATTTTTGTTCGCTTTTAAACTAGTCAGGCTTTTCTTTCAATTCTGCTGCGATATAGACGCGGGAAGTGAGCTGCTTCCTCTTCTCGCATTTATCGCGGCAGAGTTGGATGCAACTAATTTCCTAGTGTAAAAAGTTTTTAGCGATTCACACTTAAGAATGAAGTACTCTTGCACTTTTGCCGAAAAAGGTTCAAAATGCTTTCTTCCGTTGATGTTTAGCAAAAGAAAAATGTAGATATTGAAGTAGCTAAAGTTAGGTATAAGTATTGATTAAGATTATTTATGTAAATGCAAGCATTGAATATTCATTGAGTCAATTGAAGTGAATACCGTTTAACCGATAGTGAATAATTTATGACTGTACTTTCAACTCGCAAACAGTTATACATAAGACATATGTATGTAACTCTTTCACTCACAGATTTGCAATCGAAATCACTCAATATAAACACAAATCAAATGCAATTTTCCAAAACTTCACGGCTAGGATAAATTTCCTGCCTCGGGATAGATGATGGCAAATGATGCCGAGTAACAAGCAAATTAAGCAAAACTTCTCAATCGCACAATTTTGAAATCGTACGAATTTTCAATTTCCAACACCCCAAGTCAGCTGTCCCACTGCCTCGCTCATCGATACCCGCACCACACCTCTTGTCCCAGGCACACGCCTTCTGTGCATTTTCCCATCAATCTTTTCTAATAGCTGATAAGATCGATGAAAGCTCAAAATGGTTTAAACTTGCACAACTAAAAATAGAGCAAAATTTTGATAGTTGAATGCACAAAGAGGGCGAACTTTCTTCATACATTTAACAAATCGTGCAGCAGAAATCAATCTTTGAAAACAATCTCTCGACGCGCAGTGATGCGGCCTTCAAAAATGTAGCATTGGGTGCAGTCAAAAAATATAGCAACGAATGATCACACAGGCACACGCACATCTACTCACACTTCGATCCAATAACAACTTTCAACTACTTACTTCCTTTTGAGCTTATTTGTTTTTTTTTTTTAGTGCAACAACACTTACTAGATATTTGTTTTCGAAGTGGATCTCTGTGCATACAATCGCTGCTCGAACGGGAATGCTAGGGCATTGTGGGGTTCAGCGACGGCGGCGTGCTGAGCTGCTGACAGCCTGACAACTTTTCGCACAATTCACAAATTTGCGCACAAATTGCGCAAATCCAAAAAATTTCATCTTCGCCAATATATTTGTTCTACCAACAGAGGCGTTTAAAGATTCTTGTAAAAGGAGGGGAACGCGACAGAGGTGTGCACCTATGGGGTTAATACATTTTTTTTATTTTAGTAATCTTACATAGTAATTATGAAAGATGAGAAGGAAAATAATGTTTTCAGGGATTTTATTAGTGGGGTTTCAGCCCCCCCTTATCCAACCTTTTCGTAAATGTGCGTACTTACCGCCAGTAGAGAAGATGTCTATGTTGCACTACTTTTATTTTGTTGGCATTGTAATTTGCTCTATATCTACTTGCGTGTGTGTATTTTGGGTGGCACAGCTGCCATTTATGGCAAGTGCTGTGTAAATTAAATGCACAACAACTTGCAATACAACTGACAACGCGAGTTCACTACATTCTGTGTAAGACTACGAAAAAAAATTAAGCAAATTTGTACAAAATATCGAAGTCAAGGGAGCAGCGGAATAAAAGTAGCAAACATCGTACTGCTGCATAATTTCGCATGTAGGGAGTTGGTGTGTATGAAAAACTAAAAAACCTACGAGCCTGATTGTGACAAGACAAATATGATTGCACTGTGTGTCGAAGGGATAGATAATAGTTTGCATACCAATGTTAAATATTGTAAAAACGATAAAAGTCACACTGTGCCACGGGACTTCGCAGACTTCGTTCTGCACAAAATAGATTTTTGTATGTAAGGTCCCACGTCCCCCTTTTCCATAACTCGAACTTTGTTTTTGAAAGTGGTACTTATATAGTATCTCCATACCAATTCCCAGTTAGCGGCAATAAACAATTTTCGAGATATTCAGCCACGCCTTTCTCATAGCAATAATTTTTTTGTGAGCATGGTACTGATGTCGTTCACCTTCATAACAATTTTAGTGGCCCCACCTTTATCCCACATAGATATATTTAGCTTCAAATATCATGTTTTTATTAGAACTACCACGCCTCTTTTGCGATAACTCCCACCTTTTCTCTGATATCGTTTAGAACCATACCAATTTTCAGCTACCTGCCATCAGCGCTTTTGGAGTAACTCAGATTTGAATATTAAGTATTTATTGGAGGTGCCATGCCCTCTTTTCCCATAACTCAATTTTTTTTTTGTGAGTATAGTAGTGATATCTTATATCTCCTTAAAAAACTTTTAGGTCCCTCCTTGAATAATTTTATAGATATTCAGTATAAAAATCTATGGTTTTATGGGACCCCCTGCGGGTTAGGGGTTTAGAATATGCCCGAGGTAGGCATACCGGTCGTAAGAGGCGACTAATATTCACATAGGTAATTGACGTGCTACTCGATGGTTGATCTACGGATATGATGCCTCTCACCTCTCATTACCCATCTTCTCCTTCCTCACGGATGGAGGGATGACATGACCTAGAAGGTTCCACTGCTCATACCAAATCGCTACCACGACAGTCGGGCAGTACCGCAAAGGAGTACCGCAGCGTACCGGGGTCATATCCGGCCAAGGACTGTCAACTTCGGCATCACTCCCCAAAACCTTCGGGGAGTGTTTTGCTGTTAACAGGTAGGTAGGTAGGTAGAAGTGGCTGCCGCAAAGGCACACCTAGGCCAGCAATAAAAGGCCCACCAAACACTAGGAAAGTCAGTCCCGGGGCCCGGCCATATGGAAAATCCCAGTGCTGTCGGGACTCTCCATATAGCCGAAACCCGGGACTGACACTCCTAACCGACACCGCTACCCCTCCTCGAACCATTTTGATAACTTGATGAAGGCCATCAAGTCCTTTATGTCTAGCTCCGCGACCTGGCTTAAGCTAACCAGGAAGGGAACTCCCAGAGAGCGCCTTCTCTGCTTTGCTGTTAACAACAACAACAACAACATGGTTTTATGGGAGGTGCAAAGCCCCATTTTCCCAAAAAACTTTTTGTAAAGATCATTTAGGCAATATCACGGAAACGTCCAGGGTCATGGTCAGCATTTCAGTCAATATCGTGGAACCGGGTATTAACCACACCCTGTTAAAACCACCATTAACACCTTTCATTTGGTACCCATATTGTTCAAAAACTTCCGAGGGTCCTCCTGGTCCACACTTTGATCTATATCTCGGAATCGGGTTCGTACGTGAGACAGGGCATCACTCCATTTAAAAACACACACCTATATTGGGAAACGGGTGTGTATATTGGACTCAGAACCCCTTCTTGTTAAGAGCACTGCCAACTTATTTTATTTGATATACCCATATCGTATAAACATCCTCTGAGTCACACCTTGTCCAAATTTAGGTTAATATCTCGGAACCGGGTTCGCGTATGTTTATACCCTCACCAAAAGCTTTCATTTGGTACCCATATTCGGTCAGACCTGGTCTACATTTTGGTCGAAGTCTCGGAAACGGAGCCCTACATGAAACTTGAAACAAATTCCTGTTAAAACTCTTATTACCACCTTTCATTACCATACCCATATCCCAGAAACCCAATCCACATAGGGTCACAGCTGGGCCACTTTGGGTTTCAAGGCCCTAATCATCTAGGGATGTGAAATGAAGTTTAAAACTATTCTATATATACATAGAAAATTTCATAAAAATCAACCGAGCCGTTTGGAAGATTTCAGTCGTGGAACGCCGTGAAAATTGTGCCAGAAAACGAATGTGCTTCGCCTTCATGTTTCTGGCGGAAAGAAGAAAATGTTTAAAAATTGCATTTCTAAATTTTTAGAAATTTTCATTACACCAGCAAGAAGAATGTATTGCACTGAACCACAGACACCATGGCGTATACGTAATAATTTTGCTACACATTCAAGTTTCTGGCACAACGAAAACTTTTAAAAATTTTATTTGGAAATTTAAAAAGAGGAATATTAACCTAAAACCCATATCGGTGGAAAGAGTACCTATAATGAGAATATAACTTGCAAAAAAATATTTATGTCTAAAACTAAAATTTCGAAATTTGCAAGAGCAATAAACTTTCAAAATCGATTTTCCAAAATTTTAATTTTGGCACATTCATACCTCTGGCAAGCGAGGGACGATATATTAGATTAAATTGGAAGGATGTAGAATTTTTGATGATTTAGTCTGATTAGTTTGATGATTTAGTCTCTAGACCCACTGTGCATAAACGCTAGAAGATCGTCCTTCCTCTGTCTTCAATTATTCCCCTGAGTGTTTGCTGCAGTTCAACTTTTGGTATTCTATTTGAAGCTAAATGCGTTACTACAGACATGAACTCATGTTAAGATAACTGTTGTTGTTGCTGTTGTTGTTGTCGTCGTTGTCGTTCCAGATGTAGCCGCGAGAATCACAAGGGCGGATGTAATTTGCAGCAAACGACAAACTGGCAGAGCAGACAGACATGACAGCAAACAAATAAACGAAAAGCCAGCAGGCAATCAAAGCTTTGCGCAGCGATATGGCTAAATAAGGCGTACAATAAAAACAAGAGTAAAAACATGTAACGGAATACTAGACTTGCCACGCGCCCGCCACAAACTGTGCCGCCTTACTTGATATTTGTTTAAGAGTCAGTCTCCCCAATTTTATCTCCAATTTGTTACAAAACTGTTGAAGGGAGGCAACTGTGGAAACCGCTACAATAGGTAACAGAAGAAAAAAAAAAAGAGTACACTAGATGAAATGAAATCCAAAAGGCTGCGTGTTTGTCATAAAACAAACAAATGTTGCAACAGAGTGCGCGCTAATCTGCAACAGCAGTAGGCAGTTGTAGACGCACAAGTGCGCGCATATTTGTTGCAAATGTAGCTTGTAGTTGCAAGTTGGCTTTTTAGGCGAAATATTATGGGTGTACGGCAAACAAGCGGCCTTACGGTTTGTCGCCACACAAAATGGTACAAATAAGGTAACAAAACTGGAGGAGGAGAGTAATCAACAATTGAGAAAAGTTGGGCGGAAATTGTGTGCAAGGCGTGCTAGCGTAAGCCTGGTATTTGGCAATGAAATGCCAAGAAGTAGAGAGATGCGTGGCGCGAAGAAGTTCGCGAATGCTAGACTATTAGATATTTGCTTGCAATCTTGCTATCGCCATCAGAAAGTTGTTTTTGCATATTTTTGCAATATTAATAAGCAACTGCGCGTATCAGTTATGATTCTTTACTATTGGCAAGCGCACACGACTCTTAAACTTCTGGAATAGTATCTTGCAAACATACTTCCTTGGCAGTCTTTCATTACTTTCGCAGCGGGAATTAAATTTCAATTTATTCAAAATTAAACTGCAATAAAAAGAAAATAGAAAGCATGGAAATTCAAGTTTGCCTGAAATCAAATATTAAAAAACCATTCACAAAATTATTGTTTAACTGTATATTGGCACGTCGATTATATGAAAACTAACACTTTTTAAATTTTTTGCGAAACTAACACTTTTCAAATTCTGTAAGAAAACTAACACTTATATTTTGTGTCTGACGAAAACTTATACTTTCAATTTGTGTCTGACGAAAACTAACACTTCTATGTATATAGTACATTTTCTTCAGAGAAAAAATGAAAGTCTTACTTTTCGTCAGAAACAAAATAAAAGTGTTAGTTTTCGTCAGACACAAAATTTCTGGTGTTAGTTTTCGTATGGCACGTCGATATAGTTTACCCTTGAACGTTCAGCCTTAAAATCGTACTTAGGACATGAGAACTAAGCAGATTGCCATGTCATATATATTTACTTTGAACGTCAGTAATAAGTTGATGTTTGATACTTATCTTTAATGACTGAACAAAAACAAGTTTGAATCCTCGATAAAGTTGACTTACCTGAAAAAAAGAGAAAAATTAAGTTAGTAATAGAAATATTTTTATTTGCTTAGTTTAATATTGTAATTCAAATATTTGGTTATTTCTATCACCTTGTACGAAATTTAATCGTTCTAACGTAATCAGTTTAAAAGTTATGACCCTTGAAATTTTCAAATATGCCTCCATGAAAAGTGGGCGGTGCCACGCCTACTTTTAAAAATTTATAAAAAAATCATAATAGAAAGACTAGGGGGTTCATTTAGGTGATTTTCGAAGCCACGCCCAATATAAAAAATGTATGGAAAAACCATAATTATATATATGTATATCTATCAAATTATGTATCTATATATAGACGAACTTGGCTTCTAAACGAATTAGCCGATCGTTACCAAATTTTACACACGCACTGGATATTTTCCAGGGATGGTCGCACGCTAAACAATATTTTGATATATATAGGGGCGTGGCACCTCCCACACAAATGGAATTTTTCATTGTCCGTATCTCTGGAAGTATTCGGGCTAGACCACTGACATTTGGTGAGGAGTTGTACGAGATCGATCCATACCACTTTTAAAAAAATGGGGGATAACCAAAAAGGGGGCGTGGCACCTCCCATACAAATGGAATTTTTCATTGTCCGTATCTCTGGAAATATTCGGGTTAGACTACTGAAATTTGGTGAGGAGTTGTACGAGATCGATCCATACCACTTTTAAAAAAATTGGGGATAACCAAAAAGGGGGCGTGGCACCTCCCATACAAATGGAATATTTCATTGCCCGTATCTCTGGAAGTATTCGGGTTAGACCACTGAAATTTGGTGAGGGGTTGTAGGAGATCGATCCCTACCACCTCAAAAAATTGGGGATAACGAAAAAGGGGGCGTGGCACCTCCCATACAAATGGAATTTTTCATTGCCGGTATCCACTGAAATTCGGCTAGGGGTTGCAGGAGATCGATCCCTACCACCTTCAAAAAAATTGGGGATAAAGAAAAAGGGGGCGTGGCACCTCCCATACAAATGGAATATTTCATTGCCCGTATCTCTGGAAGTATTCGGGTTAGACCACTGAAATTTGGTGAGGGGTTGTAGGAGATCGATCCCTACCACCTCAAAAAAATTGGGGATAACGAAAAAGGGGGCGTGGCACCTCCCATACAAATGGAATTTTTCATTGCCGGTATCCACTGAAATTCGGCTAGGGGTTGCAGGAGATCGATCCCTACCACCTTCAAAAAAATTGGGGATAAAGAAAAAGGGGGCGTGGCACCTCCCATACAAATGGAATTTCTCATTGTCCGTATCTCTGGAAGTATTCGGGTTAGACCACTGAAATTTGGTGAGGGGTTGTACGAGATTGAGCCCTACCACCTTCATAAAAATTGGGGATAATGACAAAGGGGGCGTGGAACCTCCCATACAAAAGGGCGTGGTTCCTCTTATACAAATGAAATTCTTCATAGTCCATATCTCTGGAAGTATTCATGTTACCCCACTGAAACATGCAGGGAAACAAATTTTGTGGCAGGACAACGTCTGCCGGGTAAGCTAGTAATTATATAATTTTAGCCATTTCGGCTAGCGAGATATGTCAATTTATGTGATTTTTTTATGTACGTTACCAGTTACTATTTAAAGTACACATCTAGTTTCTATTTAAACCATCCGTACAGGCCTTTAAAAAAGTGAACAGATGCAAAGCTTTAGCCGGAACGTGTCATCAACAACTTTTCAGCGTTTAATTTAGCTGTGTATTAAATGTGATAATGCTTTTTGTTCATATGTTGTGGTTGTTGTAAGACATGAAAAAAATTTGCATGCCTCATAAAATTTGCCAGTCGTGAAACAACAACGAGAAAACAAATCGTAATTACAAAAATTTGCTAAACAAATGTGCAGAAAACCGTTTGTCATTAGAGATACTAAACGAATTTAAGCGTACGCAAGTGACACATGCTGCATGCAACAACATACAAACTGCTTTATGAACGAACTGCTCGCGCAAGCTTACAAATGGAAAAACCACGCATGGTCGCGCGGCGAAATGAAAACCGTGTAGGTGTGCGCTTGTAGCGAGAGGTTTCGCGGTTGACGAAGTAACGAGGCATTGCTGCTACGGCACATTTGACATTCACTGATTTGCGTTTTTATTTGCTGTTGCACATTTCATATGATTTATAATGGCCAGTTGCCCGTGGTGCTGGCGTGGAAGTCTTTACATGCAACGGTAAGTAATAAAAGCAATTGAAATTAATATAGAAAAAACATAAGAAACTCAAGAGCGTTAGACAACAACAAACGAGCTACAAATCGGAGCAAATGTGCAAACGTGTGCCGCGCACATATGTTTTAGGCATATTAATCTATCAACAATGACTGTGGTGGCACAAACATGCATGGGGAACATACGCACACCATTCATCCTAACTTTTTTTATAGCTTTCAAGTTTACAAAAAAACAATAACAATTTAAGACATCCGTTGAATAAAAATAGTTTCGTTGCCATTAAAGTTAACCTTAAGTGGATACGCTGATCTTTATGGCCACACACACACACACATACACACACACTCATCGTAGCTCTTCGTAAAAGTACGCTGATTTGCAAGATTTGAAAATACATTTTCACAACTTGAGCCTATATTTCCTAAATGCGTATGCACATGAATGCTAGTGTAATCGTTTCAATGCATGTAATTGGGTGTGTCTACGTTTGATTACATTAAATGGGCGGACATATTTTCGACATAAAATATGGGCATGTGAAAACTTATTTTCAGAAAAACTTATTTGTATGTCATTAAGAAACTTACATAGGTAATTGAAACTTATAATTCTTTGGGGTCAACGGTTGAAATTAGAGGAGTGGCTATTTAAGAATGCATAGGAAATGATAATAATTATTGAACAAACCATAAACAAGTCGTCAATAAACTAAAGCACTGTCATAAACCAAAATGGCCTGCAAAGCTGCAAAAAAGCAAAAATTTCGAATATTTCAAGTTTTTTATACCCAGCCTACTGGTACTAGAACAAGGGTAATATAATATTGTCCACATAACGGTAAAACGTAACGGCACAAAATAATCGAGATTGATATAGAGTTCCCCTTTTTCGATATCGAAAATTTCGAAAATCACATAAATTAACATATCTCGGTAGCTGAAATGACTTAAATGATACAATTTTATAGGTGAATCCCTCTGGTCATTATATAATGATTTTTTGAATATTTTTTTAAAGTGAGTGTGACACCGCCCACTTTTAAGGGAGGCATTTTTGAAAATTCGACTAGTCGTAACTTTTAAACTGATATCGTTGGGGGTATTCTGATGAAATTGTATAAAAACGCCCTCCAACCATGCCCACTTTCGATATCGAAAATTTTGAAAATCACCTAAATTGAATAATTTGGTAACGGAAATGGCTAAAATGATATAATTTTATTGGTGAATCCCCTTCATTATATAATGACTTTTTCATAAATTTTTTAAAGTGGGCGTGGCACCACCCACTTTTAAGGGAGGCATTTTTGAAAATTCGACTGGTCGTAACTATTAATCTGATTACGGTAGAGCGATGAAATTTGGCACAAAGCATACTAGTATCGTTGGAAGTAAACCTGATGAAATTTGATAACATCGCATTCCAACCACGCCCACTTTCGATACCGAAAACTTCGAAAATTACCTAACTTGACATAATTCGGTAACGGAAATGGCTAAAATGATATAGTTTTGTATGATGAGCCCCCTAGTCATTCTATTTTTTGATTTTTTGATAAATTTTTAAAAGTAGGTGTGGAACCGCCCACTTTTCAGGGAAGCATACTTGAAATTTGCGGTGGAACGATGAAATTGGTACAAGATATACTAGCGAAATAGGGAGTATACCTGGTGTAATTGGACGAAATCGCTTCCCAACCATGCCCACTTCCGAAATGGAATATTTCGAAAATCATATGAAAACTACCGCTGGGATTACCCGAACTTAGACTTCCTTACTTGTTCTAGGTACTAACTTCGAGTTTCACGTGAAATGGCTGTCAAAATTCATAAATACACTGTCCTCATTAGACACGTAATATTAAGAAATTAAGGACAATTTCACGTTTCTAGCTTTTTGCATAGAAAAGTTACAGCCGAAAATCCTGTTATCGTAATAATCGATATAATGGGACTATATGTTACATATTTAGATGTTACCTATTTCCATGTGGACCAAATTTTACGGACCTAACTACTTTAATTTTTGATTGTATGGGGATATCTTATATAGTGACCCGATCCTGCCGGTGGCGAAAAATGATTTCCATATTACATAATCGTGACCACATTCAAAAATTTCCGCCAGATATCTTAAAAACTGCGGGACAAGCTTGCGTTTAAACAGACAGACGGCCAGACGGACATGGCTATATCATTTCAGCACGCCATCCCGATCATTTCGGTATACTTATTGATGGGCCCATTTCTTCTTCTTCTTCTCATACTTACAAACATCGGACCAGAGTTATAATACCAATCCATGTTCATAAAAGGTAATTATCGTCGGTGTTTATGCAAAACAACGCAACAAACAAATGCGAATCGACGTTAATGCAGTCACTACAGGAGAGGCAAAAAACTGTTTAACTTTTGTACGACCCACTATGTGGTAGATCAAATTCAAATGTCGTTTTTTTTTTTGACATTCTGGGTACCCAGAAGCCCTGGTAAGCAAATATCATCTTTTTCCGTTACGTTTTTTTGCAAAATATATGAAAAGGTGAAACGGTTCGCAGTGAAAAATTATTTAGAACTGCTCTGTATGTATTTCGAAAGAGTCACCATTTCTCTATGCAAAATCGTTGACAATTTTTAAATCGGTTGAATATTTGAATGCGCCTCTCAAATAACGTTGTAGCCGACAGTTTGTTCTTTTCAAATGGGTTTTTTGTGAATTCTTTTTCTAACGGCAGTTTGCCATAATTCTGAAAAAAGACAGCTATTATGAGCATTTTTTGAGCTAAATAGCACATAATGGCGACTTTAGACTGATTTTTTCTTCTCAAAACATTTTATATTTTGTCGTTTACAACGTTATTTGAAGAGCACCAAAAAACTTAGCAACGCGTTGTTTCCTGTAGATATACATAGTTCGAACAGATAAAAAATCTCTACTAGGTCGCTTTAAAAGTATAAGATCACTGTAGCACTGTGTTATTTAAAAAAAGCGACCTCTAAAGGTTAAGTTATGTACATCACTTTTTTTTGCAAAACAACCATTTTTTTTTTAATTTGAATCACCCTAATGTATATCAATTCCAGCACCACGTGACATATAGCTTTGCAAGTAGTTGAAAAGATATAAAAAAGCAGTTAAAGCTGTCAGTGCATCGGTATTGCAGAGATCATATTTACACATGCAATCAGTTTCGAACAGATTGCATAAAAGGACGTGAGGGGGATATTTGTGAGAGCATAAAAAATAACAATTGCAACCCATATGCAGTTGTTAACCTAGAAACATAAATATATAAATTTATTATGCGTCATGAAAAGTAGAAAATATTTGATGTTGATGCTACAAAACGGAGCAAACAAAAAACGTGAGGGCTTATCTCTGTTCTGCTGGGCCAAGGTAACCTAAAAGATACATACATACAAATCTACTTGTGTACATGTATGGCAAATAAATGATAGATAGCGGAAAAGAGTGCAGGAGATTTTAACATATAAATATGTTACATTAGACGGATTATAATTTTATATATTTTCCTATTATAATTCAAAATATGTAATTTAAAAATTTGGTTCAGGAACGCTTTATCTCAGAATAAGTTTCAAAAATTCCATATCCAAAAGAAAATTCCTTACTGGGATATTGTCTTTTTGAAAAATATTTTGTAATAAAGCTTAAAATGAAATTGCTCTTCTTTTAAATAATCATTTTCAAGGGGAGCACAAACGAAATTCTTAATCTCCATATTAAGAATTTTTGCATCTATCTAATGTATCAAAACAAATAGAATAGAACTATGCGCATTTCTCTCTTAACTTATTTTGAATGCACTTTAACAATAAACTTATGTATGTGTGTACGTGCAGCTGTCGAAAAAAAAATATATCGTTGTGTGCGCATTTGAGTTTGCATTTTCAAAGCTTTTCCCATATTCTACTTAACTTTCTCACATTTACTATTCTCGTTCTCCAAACAGTAGTTATTTTATTCCCTTTATGTTTATTTCGCTTTTATGCTGCTATTTTGCTAAGGTTTAACTACGTACACGGATGTACAATATAGAGGTAACTACTTTCAATGTCGTTGCGAAGTGCAAATGTAGTAAAATATCAACACAGATTTATTAAGAACCTTCATATGCTTGCCACATATCCATACGTACTACTCGCATATATGCATTCGTAAAAATCAGATGTATTTGGTTTATAGTAGAAAGAGGCATTTATTTATCTACATTATGATGGTTCTTGTAATCAAACGTACAATTTGTTTCTAGTCCAATCCCTTAAATTGGCTCTAACTCGGTTGTATATCGTCGTCGCTTGACAGAGGCATGAATGTGCAAATTTTCCAGATGGGAGTTAATATCCTCGCGTGGTTAACCTCTCGTTTCTCTACGCTTCACAAAAATCCTGGGTTTCCTAAGTACAATCAACCCCCAGAAAAACGAGTGTGCTACACATTTATATTTCTGGCGCAACAAAAATATCTAAAAATTCAATTTAAATTTTTTTTAATTTTCCTTGTACCAGAAGCATGAATGTGGCGCACTCACAAACAGACACCATGGCGTATACGTAACAATTTTACTACACATTCGTTTTTCTGGAACAACTAAAATTTTAGAAAATTTAAAAATTCAATTTTTAAACATTTTCGTTGCGCAAAAACATGAATGTGCTACGGATTCATGCTTCTGGCGCAACGAAGATTTTTAAAAATTTACTTTAGAAATTTTTAAAAGATGAATGTGCCGTATCTCAAGGAATTTAAGGAATATTGAAGTTAAAACTGTATCAGTGGAGAGAGTTTAGTGAAAATAAAACTTGCAAAAACATAATATGTCAAAAACTAAAATTTAACATTTTACGAGAACAAAAAACTTTCAAATACGATTTTACAAATTTTTAATTTTAGCGACACGCCTTAACAGTTAAGAGCTGCTTGATCTAGGGACTGATTTTTGTCGACTCTTTTTCATGAGGAGACCTTGTGATAAAATGCAATTTTAGAGCAGTTTTGAGGTGAGTCGAAAAAAGCATTCTTGTAATCTGTTAGAATCAGGACAAGCTTTAATTTGAATGTAGTCAGGAGGTATCTTGATCTTTTAGAGATGAGTCTGTATGCGTAAAAACTTGGTATATGAACCAAATTCTCAGATACAGATGAAATCGATTAGGGTGGGTTGATTTTTAATAGAGGAAAACATCCGAAAAATCGCCGGTGTGGAAAATGTTCTATAAATCAATCTAATAAACTTTCCTAAAGAAACTGGAAAGTTTATTTTTTTCGTGCGTGCCGTGACGTTAGAATAAAAAAAAGTTCACCCACAATGTGGTCTAACAGCTTGGATTGCCTATAACGCGGTTTCCGATTCTAGTTCTTTCATCTTAAGTTTAAGCGGTCTGCTCTCCGGCAATGAACCTGAAATTTTTGCACAGTTTTCATTGTGTCCACATAAAAGTCATTAAAGCAAATGAGATACGTTGCTACTATCTGCATTGTTTGATTGTTTGTTTAGGAAGGTTGCATATGTCTGCATATACATACACATGTAAATATGTTAATGAGATTGTATATGTGTTAACTTTCGCGGTAAGCTCATGCATAGTTTGAGCCATTTTCTATAATTTCAAATGAAACTCCCAAGCAAGTGAAACACGTTTCATTTGCATTTTATGACAAAAACTTTTCACAAACACCAGGTAGCTGAGTAAACGGTTTTATATACATATATGTATGAGCACATACTCACATCATACGTTTATACACGGGCAACCAGCCAGCGATTTGCCACAAGCGAACTGAATGAACTCAAAGTGGTCGTATAAGTTTTAAAACATGCATACATAGGTGTATGTATGTTTGTGTTGGTGTAAAGTTATGTTGTGCTCGGTTATTCATTCCCTTATTTCCGGCTGCCATTTTAACTGCAGTTAACAATTCAACTACGTAATTTGTTATAAAACTTTAAGTTGGAAAATTGCAGTCAAACATATTTCATATGGAAAGGATGTGAGCATTTTGCACGTGTAAAGTCACATGTTTTAATTCGGTCACTAAATAATAGAAGTATTTATGCAGCATAAGGACAACGCTATTATAGTATTATTAAAAACTTTTAAAATTTTACACTGAAAAAAAATCTACAAATTAACAGTAAAACCTGTCATTTTTCGTCCAACAGTGGGAAATATCAATTTTGAAACTGACCCCCTATCATTCTTCGAATATACCGAAATTATCGAAACTATCGATTATATGGGAGCGATGTGTTATATTGGTCCAATCTCATTGATTTTTAATACCGACACTCCAAGTTCTAAAAGAGCAATAGTTACGAAATTTCATGTTCCTACCTTTATAATTACAGGAGTTATCTACCAAAATCAGTTTATCGGAATAATCGATTGTATGGGAGCTATGTGAAATAATTATCCCATCTCGATGATTTTCAAAATCGATATTTCACATAAAAAATAGCAATACTTACAAAACTTCACGTTCCTACATGTTTAATTACAGGAGTTACGGCCCAAAATCCGTTTATCGGAAACAATCGATTGTATGGGAGCTATGAGTGGTTTTGGTCCGATCTTGCTGGTTCCGACAAATGATTATTCTCATATAAAATAACGCCTCCATACCAAATTTCATCGAGATATCTCTAAAATTGAGGGACTAGTTTGCGTACAAACATACGGACAGACGGACATGCCTAAATGGAATCACCTCATCGTCCTGATCATAACGGTATACTTATTAGTGGGTGTATCTCTACTTCTTCTCATACTTAAAAACATCGGACCAAAGTTATAATACCATTTCATGTACATGAAAGGTATAAAAACTGGTTATAACTTTTGGCTTTTTTGTGATGGAAAAGTAGCTAGTTAATAGTTGGCTAATCACACATGCCGACATAATTTATGTGGTCCCAATTAAATATTAGCCAGTTTCTCAAGAAAGCATTTTGGAAGCTTTTTGGGATAATTTCGGGACTTTTTCCGGGATATTTTTAAGCCTCTTTTTAGATTGTTTCGGAATAGTTTTCCTACTTTTTGTGATAAATTTGGGACCTTGATATGATCACGGACAGCCTCGGGAACTTTTTGTGATTAGGTAATTAGGGATTTATTAAGACGCTCTCCAGATTATCTTGAAACTTTTTTGATATAAGAGTTGAATTTTGTGAAGTGAGCCACTTTTTTTCGAAGTTGTACTATCTTTCTGAAACTTTTTTGTATGGTTCACAACAATAAGAAAAAAATACGTTTGGGCCAGTTTTTCGAAATTCCAATTATTTTCAAAGTTATAGCTATCAACACTTTTCGAAATTCCTCACTTTTTGATGAATTTCCCACGATTGAGCAAAATCGGTTTGCTAATTTTTTAAATATATATAAAAGATGGTATCTTCTTCCAAACGACGATTAAAATTTTTGCAGATGGCGCTTTTGTATGATGTTGTTGGGCATTCCATTAGTAACTATTAACAAAAAAAAATTTTTTGGCACTTTAAGGGAGCGGGAGTTATTTACATTTTTACATTCAATTCGCTGTACTATGCTCACATACACTCAAATATCATACTATAAAAAGTGTAATATTCGTAGAATATCCATTGTGTCCCTTAAGTTTGCAGCAACTCTTAAACTTGCTGGCTACCCTTTTTCAATTTGAATCCACATTTTTTATTGTCCCACCCTATTTTTATATTTATTATCTTTGTTTTCCTGTTTATTGTCATAGTTGTATCACTGTTATTTTATACTAACAACAACAACACCTTTTCTATCCTGTGGCTGTATGTACATATGTATATAAATTGTTTTTCCTGTTGTTATTGTTTGGCATAGGAATTTCAGTGTATTTTGTTTACACGATTTTAGTTAGTCCATATAAAACTGTTGAGGTTGGTCATGTTCAGACACTTAATAAATATTTGCCAGAGTTGGTTAGTCACACATCCCCTCACCAAACTATGAATATTGTGTCACCATATAAAATCAAAACAAAAAGCAAATGCACAAGCAATCATGCCCGTAAATTTTGAAAACAAAGTTTTTTCGTTTAACTTCAAATAAACATTGAATGGGCTTTAGCGTGCCACAACCAATTTTTTTACAAATTTTTCAGTGTTGGGGAACCCGCATGAATTTGTTATAGTATGAAGAGTGAAGCATTCTGATGCACATGTGTACACACATTAATGCATGAGTAGTAGAAAAAAGTTTGTGTTGTATATAGGCTAGTCAGTTAGTCAGTCAGGTAACTGAACTGTGTAAACTAACTAAAACACACAACCGATGTGTATATAAAGTAGTGTGTGAAAATTAATTGGTCACAAGAGAAGAGCAAATATCGGCATTGTATAGATAGCAGTGTGATGATATTTTATAGGCTAGTCTTTAACAAGCTGGGTCATTTGCATGCTCGTGCTAAACAAATTGTTGAAAAAATAATTTTATCGACACTGAACAGTTCGCCTAAATCGACACGCTGAGATTTATTGATACATTTTTTC
Organism: Campiglossa producta; assembly: GCA_964058755.1. Classification (NCBI taxonomy): domain Eukaryota; kingdom Metazoa; phylum Arthropoda; class Insecta; order Diptera; family Tephritidae; genus Campiglossa; species Campiglossa producta. Next base: position 80,022,567 of record CAXKVI010000005.1, read on the forward strand.
TAAGCAAAAGCTCTCCCACAAAGATATATGTAGATAGTAACAGTTTATAGAATAAGTTGATTTTTAAGTCAGCACTAGGTGGATCCATGCGCACAAAAATAATTTATAGATGTAAGAGTAAGAGTTTCCAAACGGTCAGGCCAAATTTTTGAAGTTACGTAAAGGTCATCGTTAAATCTCTACTTGCCGTTGGCATCACGGAAAGACCATTAATCTTCCGTAGAACCTTTCTCTCTTAAATACTCCAAATCCGCCATCTCATCTTCTCTTGACACTGTCCATGAATTTGAGCCATACATCAGAACAGGTATGATGAGAGACTTAAAGAGTTTAGCTTTTGTTCTTCGACAGCTTTGCAGCTTTTGCACACAATTCTCTAGAACAAGCATCGGCGCCCCATAAATCTTAAGATCAGTCAAACAAGATTGATTCATCACACAGACACGTTGTGCTCTTTGTTTACCAAATGATTTAGTCGTCGCTGGGCAAGGGGCGAAACCACATCGCGTGGGGGTGTCGCTTGTTTGGTCAGCGAATGTTAAAAATATAGTTCGGACGATCACAGCACGTGTATAAGCGTTCTCACTTATACACCTGCATTTACAAATCTGCCGACCCATGCTCTAGAAAGAACTTTAAGTGCGATATTAAGAAAACTTATTTAGCGGTAGTTGGTAGTTGGGGTAGATCACAATCAAATTCCAATCTGGAGGCATGAACTCGTCTGACCATACTCTGCATAAGACAACATGCTATTTACCAAATCTTTTCCTTCGTTTGATGGGTAGTTCGTCTTTTCCAGGCGCTGTGTTGCTTTTGAGGCGGGTTATAGCTATCCTCACTTCATCGAATGACCTTTATTGTCCTTGCAGGAACTTGCCCCGGTCTTAAAACTTTCTGTCATCCGCCGGATCTTTGCATATAATATTCGGGCATCATTCCTGTCATCCAGCATCTCAAGCACCTCACACTCACACCTTTCGGCTTCACGTACCCATTTTCTGAAGCGGCATCTCTCTTCCTTCTTCGCCTCACGATAGCGTTGCCATACACTTCGGGTTGCGCCTGTTCGCAACGTCTTTCTGTAGGCAGCATCCCTTTTGTCCGAAGCAGTGCTACATTCCTCATCGTACCAGTTATTCTTGCGGGCTCGCTGAAAACCTATAGTAGCCTCACCGGCTGTATACACAGCAATAGTTTTTATAAAAGCCTTAAATGCCATAGAAAGGTCATGTGCATTTTCGATGTTGCTCAAAACCATCGTTTCCAAAAAAGAAATTATGTATAAAATAATAAAAGTTCAAAATAATTTATATATTATCATAAATAAATTAAAAAAGTAAAACAAAAGTTTTTAAATTAAATGCTCCAGACACATATTAATTTAAATATTAAATTTTCTGTTTCATGAAATTGAAATAATTTTCTCAAGAGGAAATAAAAACAAACTAGGAAGGGGATAAAGCAATGTCGTCGCCCACATTTTTCATATTTTTGTGCTATCGTATTTTCTTTTTTCTTTTGTTCTCCTTTCGGCACCTAAAATGTTGATCTCCAATGACCTCAAGTGAACAATAGCTCGCACAAGAATTGTGAAAGACATTCAAAGCAAGCTAAATAAGAAGATTGCAGTGACTTCTCTAGCTATACACACATATCTTTAAGCATTCATATATGGGAACGCCTGCTCATAATTCAAACAATAAAATCCTTTGCTTTTTATTTGCCGAAAAATGCTCATAAAAATTAATTAAATGCGCGCACAACTTCATGCATAAAATTCACATAATAACAATAAATTCAGTTGAGCGCATTTGGGATGGCGCGCAGGTGGGTATGGGCAGCAGATAAAGTCACAGCGATGCGAACTTAAGGCTGTCGGTGACAAGCTCTCCTATGACTTGCTCGTTGTACATCTCAGGCGCACCGACCGCACACGTGCCGCATTGGGTACACGTAGGAGCCGCTGTGTGTGCATTAAAATTTATTACCAAAGCAGCTAAATAAATGCACAAACAAGTCGAAGGAACGACAAACAAAAATTATACAAATGAAACAATAAGAAATGGAGGCAAAACATAAAATATTGTATGTATAACAATAAAAAAACAAACATGAAAATGAGCTTAAATTCTGTGACGACAGCAAAAAGGCAGTTAAACACAGCAAAAAGCACGTGCAACATAGACATAAACAGTTCACCTTTTTTTGCGACATGCAAAGTCGGAAGTTGAGTAAACAGAAAATTCAAATATGAAAAAATAGAGTCTCTAGAGGAATATTAAAAAGGTTGAAATACGAGTACATAAGTTTAAAAAAGCAAAGAAAACAGGGGTAAAAACTGTCGTTTCTTTCCAGGGATTGCTAATAATTAAAAAAAAAAAAAAAAATGTTTGTATACCTAGCTACACTAAGCTCAAAAGGATGTAGATATATTTTGTCATTCAAAAGTGGTATTCACTTCACGTGTATTTAAATAACGTTCAATAACTAAATAGTGTACTGGAATTGTTAAAATTTTAAAGTCGTATTTAACGCAACTTGCCAAAAGACCTCGTGCATACGACCTCCATCCCACTGTAGTTTTAATTCGAATTCAATGAGCCATATAGTTAAGCAGCTGTCTAACAAGATGCCTTGTTGCTGCTTTTGCTTGCGTTGAATGCGCGTGCAAAATAAATTAATTTTAATTAATTGATCCTCCATAATGGCGGCTTTATTATCCATTCAATTAACATTTCCTCCTATAGTGCGGTACCATTAAGATCCCTTTTAATAGCTTGAATAATTATATATACCCTGCAGGAAAAGTATCTAACATACATACATATATGGGTGTTTCCGAAAATGTGTCAACCAAAGAGAAAAATTTTAAAATGCCCCTAGGCCAAGCTTGTTAATAACATTACAAAGGCACGTATGGGACGTAACTTGATCCATCTCTACATACATAAATATGAATTTTTATATGTACATATATTAGGGTGGGCAAACAAAAATAGATTTTTTTAGGTCAATTTAGTAATTGATAAGACAACCTTAAAAAAAATATGCGGTAATTTAAGTTATCAATAGTGATATTCTTCTGTGGGGTCAAAACGAAACAAATTTTTTTTGTTCTTTTTTGTTCACCCTAATGTATGTCGATTGTTTTGGTGTTCGGAATTTGCAAGAAATGTAAATTTATGCTTAAGCGAGGTAAATGCAAAAGAATATGTGGTTAATATTTTTTCGTTGTAAAAGGAGATGCTGTTTTCTTTAAGACTAAAAAATGAAACGTCCGAAAGGGAACCTTCGAAAAAAATTAAAATCGATATTTGTCCAACAAAAAACGTCTCTATAAAATGTTAATGCAGCATAAGTCTTTGTTTATTTCTCTATTAATCGTGTATGCACCATCTTCACCAATTCGTAGAACTTTAAACATGAGGTACGATTTAGGAAGTTCCGAAAGGCAGATTTAACCCCTTCTTCATAGGTAATGTGTCATCTCTAGAAAAAAATTTTGATAGCGTTGGATAGGTGAGTACAAAGGCTACATATGACAAAAAAACTATTCCGATCCAAAGCCTACTATAGGTTTTATAATTAAAATAGTGTGTCAGCATGGAACGTCCGTAACGCTGGAAAAACCCATATGTAACCTTAAATTGTATGTTTGCATATATGCGGACTCAATATTTTTGTGCGACGACAGCCGAAATCCGGTAACTTTGATTACCTCTGCATGAGATCAGAATCAAGTATTTGCTTTTCAAACAAAAAATAGCCAAAAGATATTATTATTTTTTTTTATTTTGAATGTACGTGTATACATTTTTTATAACTTTCAAACTCACCACATTTTATTCTCACCACATTTTGGATCAAATTTATTCTTTAGAAAGCAGCTACTATTTGCATTTACCCAAACATAAAAAACCGTCTACGAATTATAAGAGAAATTGCGGAAGCAAATGAAAATTTAACATATTGTCGGATTCCTCTGCATGATTTATGGTATGGTTAGTGTTGGGTTAAAGTGGCTGCGACCTGGCGTAGGCTGTGCAGGAAGGGAACTACAAAAAATCGAGTTCTCGCGCCATTTAAAGACGGGCAGTTGAGGACTGAACAAACAAACCGCCTTATTTCCGTTTTTGCTTTTTCAGCGTTTTGATACAATCAGGTGGTTCAGACAGTTGGTAGAGTTGAACCTGGTTGGGGAGTTGAACCTGAACCTCTGTGGATCCGCCTGGTTATTCCTTTAAGCGTATAAGCTAGCTTTTATTTCAATTGAAATTTTTGGGGCATGGCATCCGGCATATAGCATAAAATATGGAACTTTTTATATCTGCTATAGTAATAAAGAGTAATTAATTTTGACAGAAAGATTCACAATATCAAATAGGGTTCAGCTGATAAATATTGATAGGTACTATAGATCATTCAATGCTTAAGTCAAAATCGACAAAGTCGCACATCCATGTTTCTGGCAAGTGAGCGACGATATGCTGTGCTTGACGCGAATTCCATCTACTAGCCATTATTTCGGAAGCAAAAAGGCAAAGCCTGACAATTTGTTCAGTTTTGAAAAAAAAAATATTAACAAATTCATCGAGATGGTTAGGCTCTACCTCGACACTCCGGAGAAGAGCGTGTGTAAGTGCTTTTGGCTCTTTCCATTTCCTACTGCATACTTTAGGGTTAGCCGTGATTAGTTGCAGGCTATCGGTATATTTATATAGCACAGTGACCGGTAATGCCTGTTGTCAAAAGTAGGCCAAATCTGCTTGATAATCGGGTTTCTTAGGTATCAATAGGAGATTACTCTCGTACATTTTAGAAATCGCAAGTATGATAAAGGCAAGTTGAATTCAGTTAAGCATTTAAGTGAAACCAATAAACTTTTTTGACACTATAGAAATACGAGCCAAACACAAACTCCATACTAAGAAAAATATACAAGCGCACCAGTAAAAGTTCAAAACTTAGTTATGTGGCTCACAAACATACTAAATAACGATTATATGTTTATTTAGAATAAAAAATGTATGCCAAATCCTTTACATAAATAAGATAGTGATAGTGTGTGCTATTAGCACGGCTAACGCAATTTTTTTTCTACATAACATTTGTAAAAATATGCAAAGCAGCATCAATCAACGCTATTCCTCATTCCGATTCCTTTCATCTGTCAACTGACAAGAACAGCAACACCAGTTAATGCCGTCAAATGGAAAATGGGTCTGCAAACTCTCAGGGAGAACGATTATTTGGGTGACGTAGAACGAATGTTCGCTGTTTCCTTTGCGGCATCAATCAGTCTTGGCTTGTTTTTAAGTTTATTGTAGTATTTTCCACATGCTAATGTAGATAAGCTTTGTTTCGTATGCTGTTTTGGCAATACTAAATCCTTTAAGCTGCTCTACATTCAAAGTAATGGTAAACTGGTTTTTTTCCTTTATTTAAACTGCTGACAGCGTTGAGTGTGCAGTTTTTGTGTCCCTACTGTTAGTTAAGCGTCTGCTACTCGATTGTTCCATATCGTTTATACCAAGCGTTTTGTTGTACTCCACGCATAATCCTCTAGATTAAGTACAATGGTAACACAATACATATTAACATATTTTATTTACAAATAACACATACAAGCAAACTTTTTTTATGTTTTCGGATTTTGGTAAAATTCAACAGCAGCATCACATTTGACATATGCTTTAGAATTTCAACACTGACAAGTCTTTCATATTTAACTTATGAGTGAACATGTGTTTAGGAAAGGGAGCGGTTTATCCCATACCTTCGAAAGTAATTGCTTTCTAAACGTTTTGTAAATGTATGAGGTTGATAAGGATATATTTAGGTAAATACATATTAGACTTGGCCAAAAAAAATGTATTTTTTTTTTTAAGTTATATCGATTTTTTTTTTTTTTTTTGAGAAAGGTGAAAAAATTAAAGTGTAGAGGTCTATCATCGCTAGTTTAGATTTTACAGCTCTTACCTCATATTTGGTATAAAAACAACAAACCATTGTTGTAAAATAACATTTACCTGAACTTATTTTTGAAAGAAATCGAATTCCCTACAAAAGTTGTATTGACAAAAATTTTCTCAGACTAGCCGTTTTCTAATATTCCACCCTCAAAAATTAGCATGTTTTTTCGATCTCCCATTTTTTCTTTCAAAAATTGTTAAAAATGCAAATATCTATGTACAAAAAAGATAGATACAGATTCTTAAAGGAAATTTAGTGGGCTAGAAAAAAGGTTAAACAACTTTTTTTCATAAATTTACTCTTTCAAAACTTATTTGGTATTAAATTAAAAAAAATCATATTTACACGTTTTTTTGGTGTTTTTGATCCAATTTTTTAACGAAATTTTTGCTTATTGATATTCTAAATGATTAATTATCATTATATGATCAACATTATAACCAAAAATTTACATTTTTCATATACGTTCAAACATATTTTTGCATTTTCAATACATTCATTTTCATGTATTTTGGGGGGTTAAATCCAAATCCGTGATCGGAAAATCATCACAAAATAATATTGGCATTTTTTGCAATGTTAGGGCCGAACCTCGGGCCCGTTGTTGAATTCTGATACCGAATTCGCATTCAGCACCCAACTTCCCTGTTTGGCAAATTTGCAAACCAAAATCGGGGAATCCAAAAAACATGCAAATGTTTGAGGGCCTTTGTGAATTAAGGTAACGATATATATCGTCGGTGTTTTTGCAAAACATCGTAACGGACAAATACAAAACTACGTAAGGGGCACGTTGGTCAATATTGAGATTGGCTTATCAGGGCCTATGGGTACCCGGTTGGCTCCAAATTGTATACTCATACCCTCAACATCGGTGCATTTTAGTCTAAATAACATGTGTACAAAGTTTTATTGTTCTAGGATTACGGTAACCCCTGCCGATTTTTAGTTAAAGTTTCATCCAGCATCTTATAATAAGTTCACTAAAAAGTCTATTAAGGCTTCGAGAAACACATAATTTTAATATTGTGTCCATACATACATACCTTTCAATTTTTATAAGGACAACAGGATCCTTTACCAAGATATTAAAAAAAACGTATTCAGAAAAAACGACATTGGAGCTTCAAAAGAAGTGTGATGGATTGCGTAACAATATGTTTTTGAGCAAAGAAAAGTTGTGAATATCTTGAAATTTTGCAATTATAGCCCTCATTTTATAGGTCATACATGGCGTATGAGTAACATTTAGCTAGGCCCGAATTGCATTAAACTTTATCAGAAAATTATTCTAAATTTGTATTGATTTTACCTACTCAAAAGTCCTAGGCATTTAATTTTATTCGACATAGCGACATTCCTGGGACACCACGGCGAGACACCCAAAATTTTTGAACACATTTGTTCTTTTGTTTACACTAACTAATTAATATTTAGTACATTTCTGATAATTACCTCAGAGACTGCAACTAGTCGTACTACTAATAAAGAAAGTTTTTTTTAGTGAGTAATTTTTAATGATTGAGACTTACAAGAAGCTTAGTACACCCTAACAATATGCCAGTTATGGCATTCACATGTACATAGTTATGTGAACAACTTTTTGCCAAGCTCTTAATTACTTCTACAAAATATTGCTCATACGCCAAGTCGTACAATATTTACCATACGTACTTGCCCTCAAAGCATTTATAAGTCCGCAAAAACATGCTATTATTAACAGTTGTACAAAAACATAGCTTATAATGAATGTATGTAAAACAAAAAGTTCACACCTAACAACGGAATACGTCGACAAATCTCTGTTGCAATAATTTAGGCAAGAAATATTTTATGCATAGGAAAACGTTAGCAAGTTTTTACACAAACAACAAGCATACACAAGAAACTAGGGATAAGAACAAGAAAGCTATAATTACAACCTTTACTTATATCCATAGCTGCCAGCGCTGCAAGTAATAAATCCCAACAAATTAATCACATACATGCAAATTTTTGCATATTAATTATAACCGGAATGACAACAACAAAAAATTACAAAAACAAGTGAAGAACAAATAAAAGACAAACAAAGGAAGAGCTTATTATATAGATGTGTACCTACATACATCATTGAAAAGTTAGAAGGCAGATTTGGCGACTTAAAGACATTATACAACAAAATTTGCCAAATAAAATGATTGATAATAAATAATAAATAATGTTTGTTTGTAAGTCTTTGCACATTCATACAGCTAACGATCTATTTCTTCGAATGTGTGCTTGAATGTTGCTGAGCATGACATTTACACCTTTATGCTTTTATCCTAATATTAATAATTTGCTTGTTTAGCATTTTTTGTTTGCTTTGTTGTGGAATATCTGATGAAATAAGGTACGCATGTGGTCGTATGTGTGTATGGCCAATATTTTGGCTTTCATTTCATTTAATAAACGCAGCTGTGTTTAATTACCTTTTATTTCACTTCCGTATTTGCCTGGAGCTATGCGAACATATATGGTAATTTGTATAAATTATGCACGTGATATCCTTTATGAATATATGTATATTTATATTACCACAGTTGTGAACAAACTCATTTATATTAATTTGGGTTTTATACTAAAGCATGCATACACAAGTTTAGCCTCAAGCATACTTACTTACTATACATATTGACAAAATCTTATTTCTCCAAGCAAATAAATTAGCAGCTATATTTTGGGCTGCAATGACCAATTACTGCATATAATTTTTAGCGGGAGTAGCCACGGGTCCAAATCGGGATACAAGTGTGAAGAAACCAGCAATTAAATGTTCACTAATACCTAGTTACTTAAGCTATCCAAACGGTACTAAGTATATTAATATTTTGTCCATATTTAAAAGACTGTGTAAAAAATCTCCATATTTGCATTTTTATAAGGACAGCGGGATCCTCTTTAAGGATATTGAAAAAGCGTATTCACGAGAAAAGGACATTGAAATTCCAAAGGTATTTTGGTAAATGGTGTAGCAATATGTTTTTTAGCAAAACGAAATGAGTATCTTTTGAAACTATGCAATTATAGTGAATTTTGTATAGGTCATACACGGCGTATGAGTAACATTAGTTATTCAAGTAAGAAAAGTTCAGTTAAATTTTATTCATGTTTTGTTTGATACATATCTCCGAAGCGATTGAAGCGAACTAAGATATCGAAATAAAACTTACACTACGTTGAGGCCTTTCATTTGATTTCCATATTGTAAAACTAGCTTCTGGGGTATATCCTGTCCACATATTGGTCCATCCATAAATATTTTTATATACATACATTTTCAGGACTTTTATGGGATTACATTTTTTTAAAACACATCGAGTTTATTAAAAGTTGAAGTATAATAATTTTAAAGGACATTTATATCATGTCCTGAAAGGATAATTTAGGAGAAAAAGTACATTTAGCCTATATTCGAATTATTCTTTAAATTAGTAACCACATATTCACATTTAATTGACATTTTTTGGGATGTTTTACAACTTTTGATCCTTTCGGACCTGAATTGAAATTTTTCTTCTGAGAGTAGGAAACTTGCATTTTTAAGCTTAATTCAAATAATGCTTACTTTTAATAGGGAAATGACGCTTTTAGGTGGGGGTGGTACTTATCTATGTGTAGCAGTAGGCTTTTTATCTGGTACATATATATGTACCAACAGGTACCAAGTAAAGAAAATATAGGAAACAAATCAATATAAACAAGTGGATAAAAGCATCAGCTGTTAAGCGGTTAGCTGATGCACTTTTTCTAGCTATCAGGGTTGCCAGGCCAAATATAAAGTGTTTAAGATAACTGAATAGGTCCTGGTACACATGTGTACCGACCGGACCGAAAGGGTTAAAGGAGATCTTTCAATGAAGCGGGGTTTTACTAATAACTTCAACTGCAAAACACTTTGTCAGGATAGTTTTTGATACATACTGCTCAAAATTGTTGGATGTGCGTCCAAATAATATAACTTTGAACTTTTTTCTTTGGAAGGTTACTTTATGGTTGTTTCATTACCGTATGACTGTTACTGCACCGTCGAATCGGCTAGCAGCTTACAACACCATAAGAAATGGCTGCCGGGTCCCAAAGGGATTAAAGAAACGAGTCAGCAGATAGAATGGGCAGAGCAGCAGCCTAAAGACACCGCGGACCGAAACCTAGCGATGGGCAAACACATCAGTAAAGGTAATCTACAACAATACGAGAAACAAATGACAGATCTTCACTGCTTTTGCAGGACAGGATTGTGACTAGCGGTGAGACCTAACTAGATAAACTTTTTTTGGATCACCCTAATGTAAATGTACATGTGTCATTTCCATGCCCAAGTATAATAAATATGTATGTTCCAAAATCAACATAAATATATGACTTAGATCTGCAAGTGATGCTGACAAATGCATGATTGCCTCAGTTGTACATGATTTAGATTTTGAGTAATGACTATTATGCGACTAAACAAATTGCTGTCATAGGTTCGTTTTGGAAACATAAATTTAACAAGTTATAAAATACTACATATGCCCGTACAAAAACAGTTGTGAACAAAGATATAGCAACGCGATAGATTTTATGACATTTTCAAAGCAGCAAATGCAATTAAATTTTTATCAAGCTCATAATTTTCTCACGCCTAAATTTAATTGAAGCCCCTAACTTTAAATGTAATTTTAGCTTAAGTTTAATTAAGTACATCCATGAAATTTTTTTATAATTGTTTATGAAATTAGGCAATAAATTATCATTTTTTTTTCGGAGGAAAATATGCATTAAAATTGAAATCCTATTAGAGTATCAGCACCATAACAACTTAAATATTCATAAATGTTTACCTTCCTTCAATTATCGTAAAGTTTTGCTTCAAAAATTCTTTGAAATTCCATTAAAATATCTACGCTTAACATTATTCACTTTGCGGCGCTGAGTACCTTTTTAATGGCTCAACTTCGACAACAAGAATTACACAAGAAGTAGAAATAGAATAAAATAAAATGGTAAATGTAAAACTTTGCAACTCGGCAGCTTAACAAAGTTTTGTGGCACTTATTTGGAAACCATTGTGCAACAATATTTTATTACTTAGAAGTACAATACTCCTACTTAGAGGCGATTTATACACCTTTTGCGCGAACGAGCATGCAACACAGTGAATTAGAGTTGGTATATTCTTCGTGAAATGTTTACACTTGAGAAGTGAAGGGTGGCGTTAGCGAAACGTCAGACTAATCATACCAGTTAAAAAAATCCAAAAATCCTTAGAAATGGTTTGGTTGCTTTTTTTTCTCTCGTAATTCACAGATATTTTTTCGTGTTTGGATGTATACAAGTAGTCGCTGCTTTCTAAAGAATAAATAAATACAACAAAATAAGGGGTGAGTCATGAAAATAAATACGTCTATTAATTTCTAGTCGAAATTATACTAGTCCAGGTCCAATGCTTTTTGAACTAGTGTTGGGATTAGTATTTTTGTTGAAATCACACTAGGTCAGGTTCACTGCTTTTTGGACTTATTTTGTTAAAATCATACTAGTTCAGGTTCATTGGTTTCTGAACTGAGTATTACCAACAACTCCGTCAGAATTGCACACAGAAATATTTTCATGTAAAATCAACACTTTTTTAACACTTTTTCAGGTTACTATTTTTCAACACTATCGATCATGTTATTTTAAAATGAGGCTCATGTTGAATAACTTCACTTCGTGTTAAACTAACATGTGGTCCTATTAAATTAAAATGAAGCTCATGTTGAAAAACTTTACTTCGTGTTTAATTAACATGACTTCCTGTTAAATTAGTATGAATTCCTGTTAAATTGATATTAACTCCGGTTAAATTAACATCAATTCCTGTTAAACACTATCTGCCTCATTATGTCATACAAATTTAACAGAATCTTTCTTGTTAGATAAACATGGTTCATGCTGACAAAAATTATTTTGTGTTTGGGAAGGATCTATCTGCGGCCTTCGAAACTAAACTACGTCGTAAGCTCTGCTTACTGTGGTCAACGAAAATAAGACAAAGTATCTATTCTAATCTAATCTTGGCTTGCGTCATAATGACGCTTAACCGCCTAGGCGATTTTGGCCGTTTCGAATCAAAGCACGCCAGTCATTCCTTTTTAGCGATAACTGAAGCCAATTGGAAACCCCAAGGGAGTACAAGTCATCCTCCACCTGTTGTTTCCATCTCAGTCGAGGCCTCCCCCTTTCTCTACTGCCGAATTCGGGTGTCGATAGTAAAACTTTCTGTGCTGGAGCTTCTTCTTCCATTCGCATAACATGACCCAGCCAGCGGAGCCTTTGGGCTTTAATCCGCTGAACTATGGTCAGGTCTGCGTAAAGCTCGTACAGCTCATCGTTGAATTTCCTTCGATACTCGCCGTTGGCATCACGGGAAGGACCATAAATCTTCCGGAGAACTTTTCTCTCAAATACTCCAAGGGCCATCTCATCTTCTCTGGATACTGTCCATGATTCCGAGCCGTACATCAGGACTGGTATGATGAGAGACTTATAGAGCGTGATCTTTGTTCTTCGAGAGAGGACTTTACTTCTCAATTGCCTACTCAGTCCAAAGTAGCACTTGTTCGCAAGAGTGATTCTCCGTTGGATTTCTAGACTGATATTATTTTCGGTGTTAATGCTGGTTCCCAAATAGACGAAATCTCTCACCGTTTCAAACTTGTAGCCATCAACGGTGACTTGCCTGCCAAGGCGCAGGTGCGCCGATTCTTTCTTTGATGACAGTAGGTACTTCGTCTTGTCCTCCTTCACCGCAAGACCCACTTTTTTCGCTTCTTTATCCAGCCCAGAGAAGGCAGCACTTACGGCGCGGTTGTTAAGGCCAATGATATCAATATCATCGGCATACGCCAGCAATTGTACGCTCTTGTAGAAGATTGTGCCATTGCGGTTTAGCTCTGCTGCTCGAATTATCTTCTCCAGCATCAGGTTGAAGAAATCGCACGAAAGGGAGTCGCCCTGTCTGAAGCCTCGTTTAGTTTCAAATGGCTCAGAGAGGTCCTTCCCGATTCTGACGAAGCTGTTGGTATTGCTCAGCGTCATTTGGCAAAGCCGTATAAGCTTTGCAGGGAAGTCAAACTCAGACATGGCGGTATACAGGCAACTCCTTTTTGCGCTGTCAAAAGCGGCTTTAAAATCGACAAAGAGGTGGTGTGTATCGATCCTTTTATCATGGGTCTTCTCCAGGATTTGGCGTATCGTGAAAATCTGGTCGATGGTAGACTTACCAGGTCTAAAGCCACACTGATAAGGTCCAATCAGTTTGTCTACGATGGGCTTCAGTCTTTCACACAATACGCTAGAAAGAACCTTATATGCGATATTAAGAAGACTGATTCCGCGGTAGTTGGTGGGGTTAGCGGGATCGCCTTTCTTGTGGATTGGGCAGAGCACACTTAAATTCCAATCTGGATGCATACACTCGTCTGACCATATTCTGCATAAGAGCTGATGCATGCTTTTTACCAGCTCTTCGCCTCCGTGTTTGAACAGCTCGGCGGGTAGTCCGTCTTTTCCAGGCGCTTTGTTGTTTTTGAGCCGGGATATAGCTATCCTCACTTCTTCATAGTCAGGTGGTGGGACGACCTTTCCATCGTCAGGGATTGGGGTATCGGGTTCAACGTCTCCCTCGCAGTTTAGCAGTGAGGAGAAGTGCTCCCTCCATAATTTAAGTACACTCTGGACGTCGGTTACCAGGTCGTCATTATTGTCCTTACAGGAACTTGCCCCGGTCTTTAAACCTTCCTTCATCCGCCGGATCTTTTCATAGAATTTTCGGGCATCGTTCCTGTCAGCCAGCGTCTCAAGCTCCTCACACTCACGCCTTTCGGCCTCACGTTTCTTTTTTCTGAAAAGGCGTCTCTCTTCCTGCTTCGCCTCACGATAGCGTTGCCATACACTGCGGGTTGCGCCCGTTCGCAACGTCTCCCTGTATGCAGCGTCCTTTTTTTCCGAGGCTGTGGTGCATTCCTCATCGTACCAGTTGTTCTTGCGGGCTCGCCGAAACCCTATAGTGGCTTCAGCGGCGGTACGTAATGAGAGATATGCTTCCATTGCTCGGTTACATCGTTAGGTCGAGGATTGCTCTCCGATAGCAGGTGTGAGAGTCGAGTGGAGAAATTATCAGCTGTCTGTGTCACGCGCAGCTTCTCGACGTCAAACTTTCCTTCCGTTACTGTGCGTACTTTCTTCGCTGCACAGAGGCGTATGCGTATCTTGGCTGCAACAAGATAATGGTCCGAGTCGATATTGGGACCGCGTAGGGTACGCACGTCTAGAACGGTGGAGCTGTGTCTGCCGTCGATCATGACATGATCAATCTGGTTTCTTGTTCTTTGATCAGGGGACAGCCAGGTAGCTTGGTGACAAAGACAAAGACAAAGTATCTGCTGTCTTCAAAAAAAGAAGCGGTGCACCTGCCTCTTGGCAGCCAAGTCACCATTGATAGTAACAAATTTAACACTACGAGGGACTTTGTCTATTTGGGAACCAGCATAAACACCGAAAATAATGTCAGTCTAGAAATCCAACGGAAAATCACTCTTTCCAACAGGTGTTACAAACAAATATCACACTCTATAAGTCTCTCATCATACCAGTCCTTCAACAGAAGGTGAGATATCCCTTGGAGTAATTGAGAGAAAAGTTCTCCGGAGACGGGGAGGACCTCCCGTGTTAACAACGGCGAGTATCGAAGCATTTAAAGATGAGCTATACCAACTTTACGCAGACCTGACCATAGTTCTGCGTATTAAAGCCCAAGGCTCTGGCTGGGTCATGTTATGAGAATGGATAAAAAAGCTCCCGTAAAGAAGGTTTGTCCATATCGACACCCGTATTCGGCAGCAGAGGCGTTCTCTGCTCAAAAGGAATATGAAATGTTTGCAAGCGTAATGGTAGACCAACTAGGACCATTGCACCGTATCCAGTTAGCGCTAACCGTTGCTATTGGTATGGTAATGATATGATAATGGTATGGTACTCTGCCATGATCATCTCTATATAATTTTTGAAGCTATATAGGGTTTTTTTGCAAAACATGCGCATGGGCACCAAGTCCATGAGCACCAAAAAAATGATAAAGTTTTGAACACATCCGACTTTCTTCGTCTAAGTTTGGCGGTCGAGCCTCCTTCACAATTCACTGTCTAAGTCACAATCGCTAAACTACTAGGTTTATATATGTATCTTATTTTTCTTTCTTAGAAATGTCTTTGCTACGCGAGCGTTCAAGTACTTGCCAACAATGGTCTTTATGGCCACTAAATCTAAAAGTTGCCAATATTACTTGAAATAAATCAAAAATTCTAACAGCAGCCAAAATGTATAACTCTTTATTTGAGGCGGTGGCATGGCTTCGTCTTTTGTTATGAGTAGCTGTACTGTCACAAAATATTGCTGCTCCTTCGAGCGTCTACCGTTTGCGCATTTCTTTGCCTACTTCTTCCAGCAGCTCTTGTGACTGTTGTTTTGTCATTGTTGTAGACTCGTCTAAGCCATGCTTGGTTCAATATGAAATATGCTGGCAATTTAAGGCGCAAATATGCCGCACACAAACACACACCCATGCGCACATAGAAGAAGGTGAATGCGATTTATGCGATGAACTTCGAAGAAGTTGCAACCAATTGCATGCAACAATATGAAATTTAACAAGAAGAAGAAGAAGAAGAAGCAGCTGCATACAGCTATAAAAATATAAAAATGTCTTTCTTCAGTTTTTTCAGACCGAAATCTTTTCTTTCACCGCCTCTAGCAAGCCTTAGTGCAAGTAGTTGTGCCTGTGAGTTCGAAGCTGACATAAAGTTTAATCGAATAACTGCAACAGCGGTAACAACTTTAGTCGTTATGACTTTTAAAACTGTCTACTGCATTGTTGTTGTAGTTTTTGTATACTTTTTCATATTTCGCACTTAAAAAGTAAAACGAAAACACATTTAAAATTTATTACATTAAAAAAGTAGAACTCAAATAGTTGCAGATTCTCTTCTAAACGTTGCATCAAAACAAAACTTTAGTTCCTTTCGAAAGTACAAAAAAAAAAAAAAATTACCAATTCCACTGCGGCTTCAACAGTTTAGAAATAAATGCTGAGAGCAAAGGTGTTTTTTACGACCAATGAATTTTCATATGTCAGGTAGTTGTGCGGCTAAGTGGCGTCGCCGTAGTTGGTAAGTAAGTTACGAGAAAAGGTGTGGATATTGTGGGTGCAACGTGGTGAAAGATAGGTGAAGTAGCATTTTACATTTTGTACATGAAAAATTTAATTTTAATATGTTTTAGTAAAAAGTTTTACCGCTTTTAACTTGTTTTTATTGCCTTGCTGTCATTAAGCAGAGAGTTAGTTTATTGAATATTTATATAAGCTTCCCAAAATAAATTTCAAAAACACATCAATCAAAACGGCAAAAGGTTCGAGTGGCAGGCGAAGAGGCACATTTAGCCCAGTTTTAAAAGCTCCGTTCTGATACCACCAATACTAGGAATATCAGTGCCGAGACAAGGCCATATGGAATATCCCAGTGTTGTCGGGATTCTCCACATAACAGACTTGCGGTACTGAGACTCCTAAACCGACACCGTTACTCCTCCTGCTGTTGTTGTTGTTCTTTTTGTTGTTGTTGTTGTTGTTGTAGTTGTTGTTGTGGTTGGTGTTGTTGTTGTTAACAGTAAAAACACTCCCCGAAGTTTTTGGGGAGTGATACCGAAATTGGCGGTCCTTGGCCGGGTATGAACCCGGTACGCTGCGGTACTCCCTTGCGGTACTGCCCGACTGTCGTGGTAGCGATTTGGTATGACCAGTGGAACCTTTCATGTCATGTCATCCCTCCATCCATGATGAAGGAGATTATGGGTAATGAGAGGTGAGAGGCATAATATCCGTAGATCAACCATCGAGTTAGCACGTCATTGCCTATGTGCATATTAGTCGCCTCTTATGACCGATATGCCTACCTCGGGCATATTCTAAACCACTAACCCGTAGGGTTACTCCTCCTCGAACCATTCAGATGACTTGAAGCGACTTAAAACCGGCAGTTGCAAATGGGACGATCCACCATTTCCTCCTTATCATCTATATGCAACTCCTACAGCATCTTCGATAGGACACACCTAGCCTTTCTGCGTGCCTACCAATAAGGCTGTGCCCGGTTAATAAATCTTTTACTATGGAGAAGGAACTGGGCTAAGGAAGTATTGCCATTTCCTTCTGGGTTTGTTTACTTGGAAGCAGACGGCTCCGACTGTTTTGGTCGCACGCGGATTTGAGCTCAGCGGGAAAAAACTGTAGTGCTTGGCCCCCAGTCGGACGTTTCCCTTAGACGCAGAGCCAATGCTGCTGCTGCCCGGTGCCCTTCCAGAGCGAGTGGCAAAATGGCAAGAATGGCATGGAGTGCTTCATTTATATCATTCTAGATCTATGGAATTTACCTAATAGATTTAGGTTTGTGATGAAACAATTTTCCTCTCCTTTAGTAGTTGATTAATTGGTTCAAGAATTCCGATTTGCACCTGACTAGCTAAACAAAAAAATTGCAGCAATGGATGACTTTCTTCGAGTAAAACCCAAGAGAGCTGTAACGATGGCTGGCTTAGTAGATGCAATTTTGTGTTTCATAACAGAAACAATGTTTTAAGAGGAAGGTCAAGTAATAAACCTAGTGTTTTCTTTTTCACCCCATTGTGGACTCTCATCAATAAATATCCAATATCGACGAACAAATATCACTTCCTTAAGTCTCTCATCATAGTGAGTGATATTACTCATCCGCCATGTACACCAGCAGCTATTTAACATTCATGAAAGCTAAAGAAATGAGTTATAAGCGTTCGTTAAATTTTTTTTTTATTGCATTTAGTGCTTCTCACACACACCATTAGGAAACAATTAATAATCTGAGCTGCAATAATTGAACGACAGCAAATCGACAGCAGCAGCAACAAGCGACAATAAATGACGGCAAAACAACAATTTTCATTGTTCGCCAAATGACAGCGAATTTGCGCAAAAATAATGTAAATCAATTACTTTAAAAGTATTTGCAATGATTTACAATTACCCTACAGCAGCGGAGCATTTTGCAGACAGCGTGACAGTATTGTTAATGAGCTTTTTCTTTGCTATTGTTATTGTTGTTGTTGTAGTTGTTGTTCCGCAGCTACCTTACTGTGTCTGGCTTTGTTGTTTTTCTTGTTGCTACTTTTGTTGTGCATAGATGTTTTGCGCTGGTATTTCGTTGTCGCATTTGGCAGCATCAACTCTTCGCGCTTTGCACTTAAACTAATTTAATTAATGCGACACAACAAAGGCAAATGCAAACAAAGACAACAACAACAACTAAAATATCAACAACAACACCTTGAAAATACAGCAACGACTTAAAAAATGTTGACATTGCTGCTAAAATGCACAGCTGTTTCTCTAGACTGCTCAACTGGTTGCTGTGGAAATGTGTGGTGTTTCAACGGTTGGTCCCTTAGTCGATTGTCTGGTTTGTCGGCGAAAGATCACAACATTTTCATGCATAAATGCTGTCAACGGCAAGCGTAATTCTCTCTTGTACGAAAACACAAATGCTTTCACGAAAAAACAACAATGCTGACAGAAGCCAATGGGACAAGTGCTAGGTAGCTCAGGCGGAAGATGATTTTCTCTTCAACTGAAAACTTTTAAATATTGATTATAGATCATAATGATGGTTAATTAAACAGTGTTGTAACAAGGTCACAGCTTCGGTTATAGCCTGGGGGTACAATAATTTTAATTGTGAATGGACATCTTTGTTTTTGATATTTAACATGGAAGTAAAATATGTACTTACTTTAAAGCAGTACGATAATAATACATGCAGTCGAGAGATATTTGAAAACTTACCTGCAAAAAAGAAAAGAACGACATTAGTCCATAAAGCATTAAACAAACAAATTGAGATATAGGTACATGTGTTTGATTTGGGCCTTTTTGGGACTGTTTTAGGATTATGGGTCAGCTTGGGTCCGTTTTGGCAACGCTTTGGGGTTCTGTTTGGAACCATTTCAATTTTAAAAAATCCCATAATTAACTTACAATTACTTAGTTGAAAAAGGCATAGAATGCATTTGAGATATTGGCATGCAATTTTGTATACAGGTTACTTTCTGGTCGGACGTTAACCACGCCCCCTTTTTCGATATCGAAAATCACTTAAATTTACATCTCTCGGTAGCTGAAATGGCTAAAATGATATAATTTTTAAGGTGAATCCCCCTGGTCATTCTCTTATGATTTTCCATAAATTTTTAGAAGTGGGCGTGGCACCGCCCACATTTAAGGGAGGCATTTTTGAAATTTCGTCTGGTCGTAACTTTTTAAACTGATTACGATAGAACGATAAATTTTATACAAGTTATACTAGCATAAAAGGGGGTATACCCTATGTAATTGGGCGAAATCGCTTCCCAACCACGACCACTTCCGAAACGGAAAATTTCGAAAAATCAGATGAAAACTACCGCTGGGTATTTAATTTTCGAACATGGTCATCCTTACTTGTTAGAAGTAAATCAGAGGAGGCAACCCCATAAAAAATTGTTTTAGTTGATATACGATCGAAAATACCTTTCATTTGATACCTATATTGGCATATCTTGATGAATAAAAAAAAAAAAAAAAACAGTTATGTGACAACTCCATGAAGCGCCCCAAGTGGCGAAACGCAAATAGAAAATCTTTCCTGCAGCGAAAACAACTAGTTGAAAACTACTCAACAACTAGTTGGTGCACCGGGCCCCCCTAGTCAGTGTTTTGTCTTTTTTCCATATAAACAACTGGTTTTTTTTACGTGTTGATGTCCTGCGAAATGTCAATTGTCAGATTTCGACCAGAACATACCAGTCATCTAATAGTCACGATATACTAGAATTATACTACTTGTAAAATACCAGTCCCATACTAGTTCAACCTGGACTAATATGATTTCCATAAAATGAACTAGTCCCCATACTAGTCCAAAAAGGAACAGTAGAAATATACTTGTCCCAAACCAGTCCAAAAAGCATTGAAGCTGGACTAGTATGATTTCAACCAGAATTTTCATGACCCATTTTTAAGAAAGCAGGGACTATTTGTATTTACACTTTCACGAAAAAGCATCTGTGAATTATAAGAGAAAAAGAAGCAAACGAAACGAATGAGTTTTGTATTTTTTAACTGGTATGATTTCATCTAGAAAAATCTAGTTGTATACTAGTATGGAATGGACATTTCCTGACTAGTATGAATTCAGCCAGAAAATTATAGTAGTATACCAGGAATTTTTCTGACTAGTTTGAGGTTTCGCTGCAGGGTTACTATGGAGTATACTATACACATATCAAATTTAATCCAAATCCGAGATACGCGAAGGAATAAATACAATGCGGTGGCAAACCTACTTTAAAATATCATTTGATACCCATATTGGTATTATAGCTCGGTATTTAGAACAAAATTGAAATAGGTGGCAGCTCTGTAAACCGCCCAAAAGGCAACACTCCTAGCATACTATATATATGCCAAATTTGATCTTAATTGTCCAAAAGGTTCCCGAGATAGTGGACGCGCAAATATACAAACACTAGCGGGCCGACAGCCATGGTTCTGCCCAAAAAATTCAATCTCCTGCAACCATCACTATCCCCATCCCTATTCGGTATCTATTGTACTATGAATACTGCCAGAGATAGCTAAGATTGTTTGAAAATGCCTAACACATGTTTATAAATTTCAAAAACACTCTTACTAGTCCGGTCAATATAGACATTCGAAAGAACAAAAATTCCCACATATCCAAATTTTTGCATACAACTAAGGTTCAACTTCAGAAAGAAAATCTCAAAAGTCCCTACCGATGCCATGTATGCTAAAAAAGGTCAAATTCTTTAAGGTTTTATACATCTCTGGAAAAAGGTAAGTTTTCTGGAACTTCCCTACAAATATGGTCCGAGCATTTTTTTCCAGTTCTGGGATATCGTGATTGTAAAATAAGCTCTGGAAATATATGGCATTTTTGGACCATATTTGTAGAGAGCTTCCAGGTCTACAACTTGGTCTCAGGTAATTTTTCTAAAAAACTTGCCTAGAAAAGTCCAAAAAACTTAAAATTTTGACATTGTACCCCGAATAACTTTTTTAGCAAACATGAGTTCAAAGGGCGTCTTCTGATTTTTTCATCTCTGACCGAAGCTCTCTACTAAAATTTGGCTTGGAAATTATTGTTATTTAACAACTATTTATGTCTATTTTGACCGGACTATCCTCGTATATGAAATTTAATTAAAAATATAAGTCCAAAAAATGCTATAAACTGCAACGAAAAACAAACAATAAAAACACTGTTGGCAGCGGAAAGGCGGTGGGTAGCTTTCTTCTGGCTAAACTAACAACTACCTAATTTGCGGAAACAAACCATGAAGTGCGCGGTGCTTTGCTCTTTTTCACATCTACAAATATGGCGAACTAACTGACCTGGCCCGTGACTTCATTGACTAGCCAGGGCATATTGTTATTTTTTTCTTGGCTGTAAGCAAACTTTTTTATATTATTTGGCATCTTTTTCTTTACCTTTACAAGTTTTTTTTTTCCTTAGCAACTTTTTTAGTGCTGTACCTTTTAACGTTTCTCAGCTCAAAATACAAATTTC
>CAXKVI010000005.1:80049246-80059246 GCA_964058755.1 Campiglossa producta
ATTTTTTCTTTTTTTTTATTTTGTTTTGAATTATTTTTTTTATTTTCTTTTATTTTTTTATTTGACTTTAATTATTATTTTTTATTATTTATTTTTTTATCAATTTTTTTAATTTTATTTAATTTTGTTTTACTTTAGTTTTATTTCTTTATACCATCTTACTTTTTTTACTACCTTTTTTATTCTATTTTTTTTTTTTTTAATTTTTTTTTTTTTTATTTTATTTTATTTTATTTTATTTTATTTTATTTTATTTTATTTTATTTTATTTTATTTTATTTTATTTTATTTTATTTTATTTTATTTTATATTATTTTGTAGGTGTTTGTTTCTTTTAATTTATTTTGTTTTATATTTTTTTTTTTTTTATTTTATGCTATTAAATTTTATTTTAGTTTATTTTAATAATATAAAATATTTTATTTTTTCTTTTTTTGTTTTTATTTTTTTTTTTTTTTTAGTTTGTTAGTTTATTATCTTCCCCACCATTATTTTCTCCACAGTTTGAGCACATACCTACTTCCATCTGTCTCTTAATACCTTAATACAACGCCACTTTCAAACATGCAAACATTTATAGCGAATTTCATTATTTCTAACCACTCAATTATATACACTTTTCCAAAATTTCTACCCTTTCACATAATCCTACCAAAAGTTTCAAACATTCCCAATGGGCATATTGCCAGTCAAACTTTTGGCTACAGTCTGCCAATATTTATATTTATTTAGGTCCATCGCTGCCAACAAATGCTGCCAATTTTCTTGTCAAATATACTTGAGCGCTTATTTCGAAAAGCATACTAATGTAAATATAAATAAATATTGCCAAAAGCAGTCAATAAATAAATATTCAACAGAAAAAGTTGTCTTTCCTCCCTCGTCTTCTCTTATGTATGTATGAATGTGTATGTGGGTGTTTAGGTACATTTGTGTGTGCGAGTGTGTAAGTTTACGGAAGTTTATTACTCACAAGGGATACAATAAAATTAGCAAACAAGACTGACAATGTTGTGAACATCAATTCAGACGCAATAATAACCGCCTGGGGCATAGGGATGGCTTGAACTTTTGCACGATATTTAAAAGTATTTAAAAGTAGCCACTTCTATTTTTCTAGCACTTACATACGTATGTTGAAACTTTGAAGTTGTACACGGAAGAAACTTGTCAGTCGTGAAAATGGCATTTCTCCGTAAGTATTTTCCTTTTTTTTTGTTTTTACGTTCTCAACCATTTTATTTTACTTTTTTGCTTTTTTTAATTTTGTTCTATTTTTTTATTTGATTTAATTTTGTTCTATTTTCTTTTACTTAATTCAGTTAAATTTTTTTATTAAACCATCAAGTTTTATTTTTTTCTCTTACTTTTTTACTTTTCTTTTACTAATTTTATTTTATTTTTTGCTGTTATTTAATTTTGTTTTTTTATTGTTTTATTTTTTTTTTTGTCTTGCTTTCTGTTATCTTCTTTCATTCATTTTTCATTTAACCTGGTTTTATTTTGTTTGATCTTATTTTATAAGTTTTTTTCCATTTAATTTTTATTTATTTAATTTTCTTTATTTTTTTATTTGATTCCTTTTTTGTATTTTTTTTTTTTTGTAATTTTGCTTTTTTTGTAATTTTTTTTTTAAGAAGTAGGTACATTTTTTTTTCTTTTTTTTACAATTTGTTTTAATTTTTTTATTTTCTTTTATTTTTTTATTCAATTTTATTTTTATTTTTTAATTTACTCTATTTGAGTTGACATTTAAAATTTTTATTTTTTAATTTATTCTAGTTGAGTTGAATTTTTTTTTTTTTAATTATTTTTTTTTTTTTTAAGAAGTAGGTAGATTTTTTTTTCTTTTATTTTACTAATTTTTGAAATTTTTTTTATTTTCTTTTATTTTTTTTTTTTCAATTTTATTTTTTAATTTATTCTATTTGAGTTGAATTTTTTTATTTTTATTTCTTAAATTTTTTTTAAGAAGTAGGTAAATTTGTTTTTCTTTATTTTACTAATTTTTTTTAATTTTGTTTTATTTTTTTTATTTTTATTTTTTTATTTAGCTCAGTTTTTTTCTGGTGTATATACATCTCTTTAGTTTCCTGGTTCTTAGAAGCATATCGAAGCTATTATTAAAGTGGTAAACAAATATTGTAATATTCTTCCGCCTTCTAATCCCCTCTGACAGATGCGTAGGATACTTTCATTTAGCTAGTATTTTGAAACTTATTTTGATTGTCATTTATTGATGTTTACCAAAATAGATGAAAGAAAAAAGCTTCAGACAGCACCGCATGCACATTATAGACAAGAAAGTTCTGAACAAACATGTTCATAAATAGCAAAGTAATCGTACAAGTTGGTACATACATATGTACATCGAAGTGAGCTGATGTGTCTTAAGCAGCAACATGTTAAAAATAGAGTACTTTGCTCGACAACAAACACGAAAAGAAATTCCGATACAAATAAGCATTGACGGCAACTGCCCAGTGACATGAGATAAATGACATCAACACTGATAAAGCTACTTTTGTGGAGGATGCACTATGGGACAGTTTGAAGAAATTTGTCGCAAATTCAAATGAATGACAAGAGTTCGATCTGAAATCTTTGTTAACCCGCTTAGTCTTTTTGTTTTGGGTAAATCTTTTGAGGCCTTCCCAATTTTCTAGTACCCTTGATATCGAGTGTTCTATAGATATGCGTATAGTGACCCAAGTCAGTGTAAAGGGTTTGAAATGTGCTGGTATATATATAACCCGTCTAGCTGATTGCATGCTTTCAATTCAGCTTTGCAACCTGTTGTTTGTCGTCTCTTTTAGCACTTAACTTTTCCCAGATACTTGAATTTAAAACAAGTTTGTACAAAATTGCCCATAGTGGGACGAACACCTATAAGGGTAAATATACTGCCTTGTATTGCCATATAAATTTGTTTGCAATGATGAAAACTTTCAAACAAGACAACCTTTAACATGCACAGCTAGTAGTCGTCTGTCTACAAGAAAAACAACAACAATTAAGAGTTCATCAAAAAAAAACTCAGCCTTACACACGACAAAGTTACTCTTTTAAGTACCAAAGGACGAGTGTAATACTCGTACCAGCTAATTTATGTGCATATTAATGTTGAACTAGCTACATACATAAGTATGTTGTAACACACACAGCTTTATGTACTTACATAAGTATTCAAATTGGTTGTCGACTGACATTTCATGCAACTTTGGCATGCAAATTTTGGTAGCAAAAAGTTGAGTCCTTGTTAAAACTTAGCATTGAGTGAGTGTTGCTGCTACTGAATATTCCTCACTATTTAAAGCGTAGTTATATGAGCGCGCTGCGTTTAGCTTATTTCGTTTTTGCCAAAAAGTTTTTCTCAAGTGCTCCTTTTCGGGTGTCAAAATCATATCAAGTGTGTGCTCTACAAAATAACTAGCTAAAAGCTTGGTTGCCACTGAGGACACTGACATAACGAAAGTCATAAAATTAGTTTATCATAAAGTTTATTAACTCATTTAACATGATGCATGAGAGAGTAGCCTACAAAAAGTGGCTGATACTTTTATAATCAGCTGCGATTAGAATTTTAATGTGATCAGATAAATTTTATTTTTATTGTGGAAAAAACTAAAGAACTTATTATTTAACAATAAAATTTCATACTTCCATAACATATTGAAATGGTTCTTCTCATACACGTCATGAAGTTGGAACTTAAAGGTTCTAAAGTAGAAATAAACTGGTATTGGAACTATAAGAAACTGGAACTGGAACCCTTATCATCTGAAAAAAAGTAAGGAAGTCTAATTTCGGGTAAATCGAAAATTAAATACCCAGTGGTAGTTATCATATGATTTTCGAAATTTTCCATTTCGGAAGTGGGCGTGGTTGGGAAGCGATTTCCTCCAATTATGCAGTATACTTTGTACCAAATTTCATCGTTCTACCGTAATCAGTTTAAAAGTTATGACCTGTGAAATTTTCAAATATGCCTCCCTGAAAAGTGGGCGGTGCCACTCCTACTTTTGACAATTTATCGAGAAATCATAATAGAGTGACTAGGGGGTTCATCCTACCAACTATATCATTTTAGCCGTTTCCGTTACCGAATTGTGTCAATTTAGGTGATTTTCGAAGTTTTCGATATCGAAAGTGGGCGTAATTGGAGAGCTTTTTATGCTTTGTGCCAAATTTCATCGTTCTACCCTAGTCAGCTTAAAAGTTACGACCAGTAAAATTTTCAAAAATGCCTCCCTCTAAAGTGGGCGGTGCCAAGCCCACTATAAAAAATTTTTGGAAAAATCATTAGAGAATGATTCACCTACAAAATTATATCATTTCATATCAATTTATGTGATTTTCGAAATTTTCGATATCGAAAAAGGGGAAGTGGTTATCATCCGATTTCGCCCTTTTTCAATAGCAACCTACCTTGGGCCGAAAGTAACCTTTATACAAAATTTCATGCAAATATCTCAATTTTTACTCAAGTTATCGTGTACACGAAGAGACGGGCGGACGGACAGACGAACGGACATGGCTTAACGAACTTTCTTCAACCTAAGAAATTTCATATATGGAACACTATATTTATCTCGATTATTTTGTGCCGTTACGTAGTACCGTTATGTGGACTAAATTATAATACCCTTGTACTAGTACTAGTACGTACCATAAGAAACTGAAATTAGAACCGAAAGACCGAAAACTGGAATCGTAAGATACTGACACTTAAACCGAAAAATTTAAGCTGGGGCCAAAAGAAAATGAAACTTGAACTAAAAGATACTAAAATAGGCACTGAACGAAACTGAAACTGAAACCGAAGGAAATTGAAACCAGAAAGGAAAAGAAACGATTCTGAAATTGAAATCGAGAGAAACTACAATAGGAATCGAAATAAACTGACACTGGAACGGAAGGAAACTGAAATTATAATCAGAAAAAATTTTTACTGGAACAAAAAGAAACTGAAGCTGGATTCGAAAGATATTGAGTTGAATCGAAAGAAATTGGAAGAGAATTTGGTACTTAAATCCAGATACCTAAAACTGTAAGCGAAATGAGCTGGAGCCGGAGCAGAAAGAAACTAAAACTTGAACCGAAATATAGTGAGCTTGACACTGGAAGAAATTGGAACAAAAACAAAACGAAACGAAACGATTCTGGCCTTGAAGCCAAGAACCGGAACCGAATGAAAATGAAACTGGAACTAGAAGATATTAAGTTTTAGGCCAGAAGAAACTGGAACCAAAAGAAGCTGAAACGAAACGATTTTGATGTTGAAAGGATTAGAAAATGAAAACTTATACACCTTATTTTGAACTTTTAATTTAATCAATGTGGAAATTGTTGAAGTCATTTTTCCCATGATTCAGTCTTAGGTAAAAATGCAGTTTATCAAGATTTGGATAACATTTTTTGTTGGCGCGCTATTAATATGCTTTTTATTTTAATTTTCTCATTTTTATATATTCCTATTCCATCATTTTTTCTGCTTTGTTTTTATGTAACCATTACGCAAGTAATATGCGCGGTTTCCGCACTGCTCATGAATTTCAATTGGTAGCGTAAAACTTTATGAATTTTCATGCTTTGCAAAACTTTTTCCGTGCACTTTCTTGTTTTACTTACATAAACTTTTAAAGAATTGGGAATATGCAAATTAAAGTAATTTTATTTTTATTGCTTTTGCATCCGTTAAGGCTACATTTTTTTATACTACAAAATTTAACTGGAATTTTTGAGAATAATTTTAAATCTTGTGAAAAATCGCACGTAATTGATGATATTAAAAACCTAACAGTTAAGAAAGATTTGAATTATTAAGAATCTTATTTGAAGGTGGAATGTCGAAAGGTAGCTCGAACCAGAACAGTATTGAATGTTTGTATATTTTTTTATGGTTGATTCTAAGACTATCAACTTGGGGGTTGCCACCTGGGGCGTTTTACAGGATTGCCACCTATCTCAATTTTGTTTAATTTTGTAGCAAAATATGCCAATATGGCTGTCAAATGAAAGGTGTTTTCAGCGACATGCCAACTAAAATATTTTCACCCTAGGGTTGCCATCTTACCGCAGTATATTTGTATATCCGCACTATTTCGGGAACCGCTTGACCGATTTGGATGAAATTTGGCATATATGTACAGGGTTGCCACCTATCTCAATTTTTTAAATTAAGGAGTTAGATAAGCCAATCTGGGTATGAAATGAAAGGTATTCTCGCCGACATACCAACTAATATATTTTCAAGTAAGGTAGCGGACCAGGGTAACCGTATTGTATTTGTATTGTATATTTTTGGGACCATATTTGGATTATTTTGGGATCAGTTTGAGATCACTTAGGGGTCACTTTGGAATAATTTAAGGGCTATTTTGAGATGATTTGGATTCAATTTTGGATTGATTTGGGACCATATTGAGGTAATTTTCGGATCATTTTGCATTAATTTTGGAATCATTTTCGTATCATTTTTGGATCATTTTGGTATAACTTTTGGGTGGTTTTGGGAACGTTTGAGGGTCTTTCTAGGGTCGTTTTGGGATTATTTTAGGATTATTTTGGGAAAATTTTTGTATTTTAGGACCATTTTAGGGTCATTTTGGGATCATGTTTGGGTCGTTTTGGGTTCAATTATGTATCATTTTGGGAACATTATGGGTCTTTCTGGATCATTTTAGGATTATTTTGGGATTATTTTTGGGTTATATTGGGATCATTTTGGATATGTAAAGTTAGCGCTAAATTGATGGCACTGAGCAAGATCGGTCACCCAGGTACTAAATAGAAAGAAAATCTAATCTTATTTATCATGGACCATGCAGGGGTTCAAGGGATTCAAATTATAGCTAAAAAATAAACTGAACTCAGTAGAACATTGAAACAGAGAGGAACTGATTTTGAGAGTCGAAATAAGTTGATTTTAAAACCACAACAGACTTACATTGAAAATTTCAAGTAACTTTTCAATGAAAATTGTAAGTGACTTTTCGTCATAAAATCAAAGTGGGCAAATATGGGCAGTAAATTTTTTCAGGAGCAGAATAAAAATTTCTCAAACTTTCATTTTATTATGGTTAGAAGGTGTAGCACGCTGTAGCACACAAACTTTTTGTCTATCCAAAGTAGCAAAGGTGGAATTTATGAAGTAGTGGAAGTTCTAGAACGTTAAACCTACTTTTGGTCGGGCATAGTTAATATAATAATGTTTCTAGGCAACTTTGCTTAACACTCATATTTTACTGGTGCTGGGAGTTTCTAACCTTGTATGGGTCAATCAACAACAAATTTTAGGCAGTTTTTATTACCTTCACTCTCCACCTATACTTTCACTTTAGCACGTACGCTCTATTCCAATTTGTTAAACCATAAATTGACGTGACATAAAATATGCTGATCTGTCGAAACAGCAATAACAAGCTCACATGAAATATTATTATTTTCAAATACCAATAATAAGTTATCAAAATATATGTATGTATGTGTATGCCAACGAATATATACCTATGCACAACACAAACATACAAAAATATTTTAACCATCTAGCACATTTCACTTGCAAACCCAATTGACTTGCACACATAGTCACTTGAGTAAGCTTATGTATATTTTACTCATATTGGGATTACCTGTTCTAGAGGAATATTCACAGCACGTGGAATTCATACCAACTCTTCTACTACATTCTTACTCCTCGAATATCTATTTGGTTGATGCCTGCAGTTATTCAATTCACAAGATTTGACACTTACTTCTTGTTTTCACTGTGTACACAACATTACACACGTAACTGTCTAGGTTTCTTAAATTTCTTTTTTCACATTCATTTTGTTGCTGATGTAAGCATCCATGGCGTATGAGTAACCTAGCTGAACGCAGCGTCTATTTAACTCAAATTCTTATATTACGTACAGCTGTCATTTCAGGTATTCTTTTTTGACAAATGTTCAGCCATGCGTGTCTACATATGTATGTATGTATGTATGTACCTTCAAGCGATTTCGCAGACATCCCAAAAATGGTTTGTGCTAACATGGTGTGAGTTATGCGCGCATTTGCTTTGCCACTCTATTTATGCCACAAGCAATTTTTGTTAAAATTTCAAAAATGTTGTTACCACAGAAGCAAAAAAAATATATTTTGAAAAACATGTAGAAAGAAATCAACAACTGAGCATGGAAATTGAAACGAGTAATGTTTTGTTTGTGCCGTTAGCAATGTCTGAGTGTATTTTGCTTTAACACCAAAATCTAACAAATAAATTAAAAATAATAAATGAAATATTTTTGTGTATATGCTGAACATATGCACATTAGGGCTGGATTTTTCATACATGAATTTCGAAATTTATATCTGTAAGTTTTTAGAGTAGATTAGTCCATATTTGGCATTATTTTTATCTCTTTTGGATTTTAACATCTTTTTTCCAAAAATCTGTCAAACTTCGTATAAAGTATATTCAGGTTTTGAATAGCCTAGAATGTAAAGCGTTATGAGAACATTAGAGCGTGACAAAAAAGTATTGAAAAAAGTGTTGATTCGAAATTTGATATGCATACCCTCTATATTTTTGCATTTTAGTCTAAATAACATGTGTGCAAAGTTTTATTTTTCTAGGATAACGGTAACCCGTGCCGATTTTTAGTTAAAGTTTTAGCTAGCAGCTTATACCAAGCTCGAAAAAAAACTACATTAAGGTTTCGTAAGTTACATGCTTTATTCTTTTGCCTATATATAGGGGACAAATCGTAACAAATCTTTTTTATAGGGACAATAGGATCATTTACGAGGATATTGAAGAAAACGTATTCCAAAGGGCATTGGCATGTCAATAGTGGCTTAGTAGATTGTGTAACAATATGTTTTCTAGCAAAAATAACTGTGTACATCTTGAAACTCTGCAATTATAGTGCACTTTTTGAAGGTTATACCCGGCGTATGAGTAACATTTAGTTATACAACTAAGAAAAGTTCAGGTAAATTGCGTTGAAATTTAAATTTCTAGGCTATATCCTGTCCACATTTTGGATTATCCCAATAGAAGAGTAGCTACCAGCTTACTTCCACAAAACGTACGTTAAACCACACATCAACGCTGACATTTATGGTGCAATGAAAGCACTACAACGTTTAACTACCCCATCAAGGGCTGAAAGATAATGCAGAGAGGGCCGGAAGGAGCTTGCTACCCTGAATGAAGCTGGGGTGAGTGTCTCTAAGTCACCACCGTAATCGACTAATGTGGTGAATAATTGTATGACACTGTCAACGAGGTGTCTACTCTTTGGCATTGTTTTCTTCCTCGGTTAACAAACAGTAGGGACATGGTTAAAACTTAGACTAACCACACATCAGTCTAAAAGCTATTCTAATAGACATCAACCAGTTAAATTTTGGATGATGCGGTCAAATGTAAAGAAACTTCGTAAAATGAAGCTATCCATTCATATCAGTAGACCAATTCTTCGGAGCTGGAACTCGCGGTAGGTAGTTTTGTCAATCGTTGATCTGGTGGTAGAAACTAGAAAAGTATTTTGTGAAATAATCAATGGAATTCAAAGTAACCAAAACTGTGTCTGTTTTCTTTGCGGCTTATCACTTTTATAACGATTTATTTACCTCTTTGGTCCCACACGATTGCACTACCTTCAGATATCTAAGCAGTTGACTATCAATTCAAACGCAAGAGCAATAAATGAAATCTCAGGCCACCATTACTCTGCTACCTACACATATTTCCCTTTGTTTTACGTACTCCTCCAAAGAGCTCGAAGGTTTGTGTGTCAGGATAATTGTCACTTCCGCACTTCAAACCCCACTCATTCTTTCCCTCCTTTACTGAGCGATTTTTATTGATTTGATAGATGTTTTTCGCTTTTGATACTTTTTCTCAACTGTTTTTACAATGTTTAGGCATTCAGATGATGAAAGGTGCGAAGGGATGCGAGATAGATACATTTCTACTTCGATAGCACTTATAAATTTGTGTCATCTT
>CAXKVI010000005.1:80069246-80149246 GCA_964058755.1 Campiglossa producta
GACGGACGGACGGACAGACGGACATGGCTAAATCGAATTAACTCATCGTCCTGATGATAACCGTATACTTATTAGTGGGTCTATCTCTTCTTCTTCTCATACTTACAAACATCGGACCAAAGTTATAATACCATTTCATGTTCATGAAAGGTATAAAAAGTAAGGAAAGCTGTCTTCGGCTGTGCCGAAGGCTAAATACCTTTCATGAATAAGCGTAACGATTTTCACTGTTTGATCCCAGTACAGCCTGTGTGAATTTAACTTCCGCTCATACCGAAATTATCGGAACTATCGATTATATGGGGGCGATGTGTTATATTGGTCCAATCTCATTGATTTTTAACATCGACATTCCACATTCTAAAATAGCAATAGTTACGAAATTTCACGTTCCTACCTATATAATTACAGGAGTTATCTACTAAAATCCGTTTATCGGAACAATCGATTGTATGGGGGCTATGTGAAATATTTATCCCTTCTCAATGATTTTCAACATCTATATTTTACATATAAAAATAGCGATGCTTCTAAAATTTTACGTTCCTATGTGTTTAATTACAGAGTTATAGCCCAAAATCCGTTTATCGGAATAATCGGTTGTACGGGAGCTATATATAATATCGGTCCGATCTTGCTGGTTCCGACAAATGATTCCTATATTGGAAAATGGAGGCCGCATACAAAATTTCAGCCAAATATCTCAAAAACTGAGGGACTAGTTTGCGTTCAAACAGACAGACAGACAGACGGACATGGCTAAATCAACTCATCTCGTCATCCTGATCATTTCGGTATACTTATTGATGGGTCTATCTCTTCTTGTTCTCATACTTACAAACATCGGACCAAAGTTATAATACCATTTCATGTTCATGAAAGGTATAAAAAGGAAAAGAAAATTCTGGCCGTTCGAGTTGATTCTGAATGAATTTCTTCTCAAAATACCCGTGACAAAACAAAGTACTCGCTAATGACCAAAATGCAATGCCGTAACTGATAAGCGACACCCAACACTGCATTACAATTGCAAACTTCATGATAAAACCAAAAACACAAACATATTATCGTTAGGGGGCAACAACCGAATACTCCATACATTTTCGCTAAAGCATATTCGCAACAGTAGCTAAGCCATGCCTACCCACGTGCGTGCAACATGCAACATGCTACGGACAACAGAAGCAGTTAGTCGCGGGCGGACTGGCTGCCAGAGTGGCTACTATTGCGTTTGTTATTAATGTTAATGTCTTCATTTTAATTCATTTGCAAGTGCTACATACGCTCTTACATATGTATGCATAAGTAGATCTAAAGGGGCGCCACTATGTAAGTGCTCTCCTCTACCTTCCGCTTTACGAAGATTTGTAGGTTTTTGCAGCAAAATGTTTCGTAATTTATTTTCTGCTACTTTAGGCTTTCCCTTTTTTTGCGCGCTGCCAGACTGCTTGAATAATGGCCACACATAAATTACGCTAATCACTTGAGCTACTCCGCGTGACAACAAACACACGACGATACGCGCAACAACAACTATTCTGCATAATGTTGCAAATAACTGAAGTTGAAGCGACCAAAGTACTAGCGGAGACATTTAGGCGCACTCGGCTTCGTCTTGCTATATATAGCGATAATGTAAGAGGGATTAGCTGTAAGCATCGCATAACCGTTGTTGCTGACGACGCATAAAACTACGAACATAAGTGTGCTGTGCGGGGCGCAAGGAGTACACGATTAATTATGCGCTTCATTTGGATTTGACTATGTGTATTTCAAACTCAACGAGGGCATCTGCATTTAAGCCAGGCCCAGTTAGCCAGATCGAACAATGAAATTTTTGCTGCGCTTGTGAGAGCGCTGTGGTCGCACTGACCAATCAGTGTATATCTTTTATTATGCTCAGTCGATCTCTTTTAAGCAACAAGGCGTCAGCGAAGGAGCATAAACAGATGCGATAACTTCATTGATGCGATGACTGTTCTTTCGCTAACACAACCTTAGCTACAATGTTGCCAAGCCCTGTTTAAAGCGTCAGGTCACATGGAGCTTTATTCGCTCATCAGTAAATCACGCTACAACACTTGAAAATAAACTGATCACCATGCCCAACACTGCTACTGCTTTATACCTTAGCAGAGGGTTAGTTTTATCAAATAGAAATGCCTACACATTCCTGGGTTATTTGTGTAACCCTGTTTTCGAAGATTGTTTATCTATCCTTATCTCTTTGTGTCATATTCGTAAACACGCGTGCTATATCTCTCTTCCTTTCACTCACGTCTCATGTCTCCGTTGTTGTAGCGACAACTATTGCTAGTGATGGGAATGCAACTGAACTAGGGATAGTCGATTATTGTCATCATTCCCCACAATACCACAAGTATATATGTATGATAAAATAAAATAAAATAAAATAAAATGAAATGAAAAAAAAGTAAAATGATATAAAATAAAAAAAAATAAAAAAAAGTAAAATAGAATTAAATTAAATTAAACAAAACTAAAATAAAATAGAATAAATAAAAAAATAAAATTAAATTAAAGAAAATTAAATAAAATAAAATAAAATAAAATAAAGTAAAATAAAATAAAATAAAATAAAATAAAATAAAATAAAAGAAAATTAAATTAAATTAAATTAAATTAAATTAAATTAAAATAATTTAAAATAAAATAAAAAAATAAAATAAACTAAACTAAATTAAAATAAAAAACAAGTAACGAAGTCTAAGTTCAGGTAAACCCAACATTCAATACACAGCGATAGTTTTTAAAACGGGGTAAAATGTATGTGATTTTCGAAATTTTCCATGTCCAGAGTGGGCGTGGTCGTGATTCTACCGTAATCAGTTTAGAAGTTATGACCAGTGGCTCTTTTTTAAAAGTGTGTCATGCAACCAACAGCTGCCAATTCATTCACAATCTTTCAACGCTTTATTATTTACCCACCAACCTCTTGCCAACTGTTGCAAATGAATTTGTGATGTCGTCAGTTGCAAGTCTTATTGATTTTGCATTATTGACACAAATCTTCGACTTCATTCAACACACTCGATACTGACGGCTTACGAGTACTTACTTACTACAAATGAGCATACAAACTTACAAAATATTTGTGCTCAACTAGCGCATGGAATTTTCAACATTTGTAATCGTCTCAGATTAGTTTGTATTAGCGACACTTACCTGAAAATAAACGAAAGAGAGAAAATAGGATTAAATATTTATGTTGAGGTTGATTATTCTTTTAAGTTTAAGATACATGTATAATACCCAACAAACCATGATGTTAGATATCTAACAGAGGTACATATTTTTGATAACTAGCCCCATTCTCTAAGCTCCAACGTTAGATTATGATACGAGAAATAACTAAAAAATAAAGTGTTCTCAAACAAAACGGGACATGGTTCTCAAATCGAGAAAGTCATAGTTCTCCAATCGAGTTCTAACGTCATTCTCTAATTGGACTTGAATGAGAATAGAATTTGCATTATTTCTCGAATCATTCTCGAGTCGATTTCTAGTTTAGTTATCTAGTATCTTTCTCGACTCAAGAATTACGTAAGTTATCTAATGTGGCAATCATTGTTTCTCTAACGCTAAAAACTATGTGGGTATGCACCTATTAATTAAAGTTAGTTTTTTATAGTAACTTAAAAAAAGGGAATGGGCGTTATTCGAACATATCGCACCCAGTCTGGCTGTTTAATATCGGAAGAAAATGTATCCATCATGCAAGCGCAAAGACCTTTCACTACATCTTTGTACATGTTAACAAATAATTTAATCAAGATACTTATTTAAGAAAGTAATAAAATAAAAAACCCAGCATGCCAAAAATATCAGAATAATCATTAATTTTACTCATAAATAAATGAGGAAACAAAACAAAGTGAATGAACTTAATGAAGCATCCTGCAAACGCAATCAAGCTGGCGATCGAATATTCAGGCAAACAATTGAGTTGTTGCTTGGCAAATAGCAGCAAGGAAAGTTAACTGCTCTGGACGCTGCATGCAGTCCGAAGTTGGACAAGCAGCACGCATCTAGCTTAAGTTGGTAGGGGCAAGTCCACAAAACGAGTGCTTAACTATACGATGCTCAAGATGGAAAAATATCGAATACGTAGAGACGTTGCTGCAACGCAGACGCGAGGTAAATCGATCCGGCGGTGGCAAATATAAGGGAGCCCCAGTGCTGCTGGAAGGTGGACCAGGGTATTAATCACCGAACTGGAACCATGGCTGAACCATCCTCATGGAGAAGTGGACTTCTACCTGACCCAACTCTTAACCGGACACGGTTATTTCCATAAGTACCTCCACAGAATGGGCAAGGTTCAAATCCCGAAATACATCTTCTGTGGAGCCATAGACGACGTATACCACACCTTTTTCGAATGCGAGCAATTCGCTCAAGAAAGAAGGCGGGTGGAAAAGACAATTGGCGAGCTTTCCCCAGGCAGTGTCATTCGCAAGATGACCTGCGAAAATGTCAGATGGGATATAGTCAGGCGATACGCGAGGAACGTCCTCCTTGCGAAACGAGAAGACGGTTGTCTAGCCAGTTAGTGTGAAGTAGCCACAGGGCTCATGTAATACGCTTCCCTACCTGAAGTAATGCTAAGCGCGGTCTCAGGTTTTAGCGCGGTATACCTCAAGATAGGAATCCCGGAAAGTCCTGCTGCTAGAGCATCTAGTAACGTGGGCTTAACCCCGGTTAGTGTATAAAGCATTTCCCCCTCCCACAAACTCACAAAAAAAACAGGTTTCGTGGCTTTCACCGTATGCTCTCTGCATAAGAATATTAACTTAAGAACCGTATATATCACTCAAAGCGTTGAGTATATTTTCATAAATATCTATATTTTCTTTAACATTAAATTTATCAAGAAATCTTGAAAAATAAACTTCTTCATGCTTTCATTGTTGTTCATCAACGAATTTCGTCAAAAAGAAACAAACAACAATCCACTTGAACTCAATGAGCCAGCGATGAAGACAAAGAAATTGTGATGGTCAAGGGTATACATTAAAATAAAGGAATTTTATGAAAAGGCATACAAGTGAAGTAAACGCAGAAATAGCTTAAGTGCGAATAAAGTTGCATAAAGTACCCTGTAGGACTGGTGGTGCTAAACCCCTACTTAAGGAGAATAGTTCAAAATTCTAGCCGTCTTCTAGAGGCTATATGAGCCGATTAAAGCACAGGTGGTATAAAACCAGTTTTCGTTTTTTTAGTTAGGAATGACGCTACCTAGGGGAAAATGTGTTCTATATAACACGCTAAGGAGGTAACCCGTCTAGCTCCCATAGCAACCGAATAAATAGTATAACTAACTTTTGAAATTAAGGCTACCCCCTATTTGTTGACAACAGAAAGTCTTGAATATCTCAGTTCGAGAAAAGGTGGACTTGTGCCACTTGTGCTTTAACTAACTAATGGCGGCGATATACCAACAGGTTATCATAACCTCTATCGTGATTTTTAGCCGAGCTTCTCTTTCCAACTTGTGGTGTGTTGCTTTTGAGCTTTTCCTACAAGTTGGCGGGACCTACAGTTTTTTGCCGACTCCGAACGGCACTTGCAAAGCAAATGAAGTTTTTCTGAGAAGCTTCTCATGGCAGAAATACACCCGGAGAGTTTGCCAAACTACTGCCGAGGGGCGACCCCGTTTAGAAAAATTCGTTTCCTAAATAATTTTTTATGTTACTTTTGCCGGGCATCGAACCGCCTCGACTTGGTGTAGAAGGCCGAACACTTAACCGCTACACCACGGCGGCCGCCACTTGTGCTTTAAGGGGCTCATATAACGACTAAGTCGGATCGCGAGAAAATACTCTCTCCATAATCATACCAAACACTTTATTCTGCTGAGCTCGAAATGATGTGGGAGCCTCGCTTGCTCCATTGCGATTTTGTACGAAAACATAGCACCTCCCTGGCTAAACGTAGGACATATACTTCATAAATACTACCTTTTCTAATTTGTATAGACAAAAGTTGGTGTTCTACATCGTTCTACACCTTTAAACAATAATAAAATGAAAGTTTGGAATTTTTTCTATCGATTTCGAAAAAAAAATGTCTGCCCATATTTGCCCCCCTTTATGTAAACTTCATTTTCTAACTAAAAATTGCTTCAGAAGTGATAAAATGGGTTGATACTAAAGTTATATCTGCAGTAGGTACATATGTATGTCACAATGATTTCGATTTGAAGTAATATGCACCAATTTGTAAGACTTCCTATACCAAATGAATTGTATATATTTACATAAGTATGAAATCCTATCACACCTTTATTCACTGCGCGCACGTCTCTCACAAAATTATTTATTAACAAAAAAATATTTTACCAACTATCAGAAAGAGTGATAAGTTTTAGCCGCCTCATTTACGCTAACTACTTCTCTGACGGCACAACATAAAAGCCACGACAGAGTTTACTGTGCCATAGCAACATTCACTGCCATTTCCCAACGCACGAAAACATTCTCACAGCGCTTCCTGCCCACACAGAGGCTTTAATTCATTAACGTATTATGTGATTTTTCTGTTTTTTTTTTTTTTGTTGGCTTTTACATACACGCAAATATCAATAAGAATATCCAGCGTATATTGTTGTTTACATGCCTCTATAATCTCATATTTTTTTCTTGCTGCTGTCGCTGGTTTATTATGCTGGTGGCGCGAGCAACCAGGACCAGCTCAACTTCCAACGGTCGCTGCTTCATTTATTATTTTATTAAAGCAGCCACGTCCAGCTCAGCGGAGAATGAGAAAATTTATGACTGTCACCGTCCACCTACTGGTTACATATCTACTGCATACCATGCAGTAGTTGTTACAAAAACAATGCACAAATGATGCCGAGAAAATCACATAAAAATCACGTATGCTGAGGCCGAAAGCTAGTTTCTTGTTGTTGTTGTTTTTGTTTGTTCCAACTCCACTAGGTGGCAACTTCATTATTCATTTCAACTTTAAGCGCAGAATGTGTCAGGATTTAAGTTGTCGCAGACGCACGTCTTCCTACGCATCATCGGCTATCATGCGCGCCAGTCTATCAGACAGAAGCTCACCAAGCATGCCAAGTGCCCGAGTGCTTGTGAGGTGTGAACACTTTTCAATTTTCCGCCAATTTTTCTTAACAAATTTTCCAATTTTCCACGCAGACTAGTTGACATTTTTCATTTTTATTCGCATATTTTTTAGAACCATTTCTCTTAGCTAAGCACTTTATTTTGCAATAAATAAGAAAGTATGGTTGCTGTTGTATGTTGCAAGTTGCATGCTCCGCCAGTGATATGCAGTTTTTTTTACATGCCACACTGATTTGTTATGTAGCTTATTTAGCGCATTACAATGAAAAAGCTGATTTTTATGCAAATGGAAATATATTTTATACAGTATTGTGCGATAAAAGAGCAACGCAAATAACAAGCTTATACAAGCCTCGTTGCGGACTGGGAACTACATAGAAACTTCAACATTGTTCCGAACCCGATGGGAAGGATTTAGTTATATCTCGTTGTATTGAAGATGTCTACAGTTGGACTTGCAAACCTCTCAAGTTTCTGGCAATGGCTTTGGATTTATTTTTTCTAGATCTTCTTTTGTAGGGGCCGAGCCAA
Source organism: Campiglossa producta (assembly GCA_964058755.1). Lineage (NCBI taxonomy): Eukaryota > Metazoa > Arthropoda > Insecta > Diptera > Tephritidae > Campiglossa > Campiglossa producta. The sequence continues at coordinate 80,076,887 of CAXKVI010000005.1, forward strand.
GTTTTTTGGTGATCTTGCAGGCCTCTGGAATACCAGTTGGTAAGCACCAATTTCTAGATGTGATTGGTTGGTTCATCCAAACTGCCTCAGCAGAGTTCAAAGTAGCGTCAGAGTTTTCCAAGTTCTTCTGCCTTCTCGTTGCCCTTTATTTTACTATGGCGGGGAAACCACGAAAAGCATGTTATTTGAGAAGTTTGCAGCCGCATCCATCATCTCGTTGCTGTTGCTGTGATGGCTGAATTCAACGCGATGAACGCTGCTTCACTCTCCGAATAGATGCATATGGCACGTCCTCCAACAGAGTCATCCGCCAGGGAGAAGAAAACGAACTGACAACAAGATCTTAATTTCCTCTGAAACACACACCGGCTCCGGCACCATAGTCCATTTTTGAACCCTCGGTGTAGTTTTCTCGCCTACTACGTCTCGCTTTCAGACCCCTCTTAATGGAAACCTCACCTTGAATCAATTGAAGTTCAACATAGGCGTTTAAAGGTTTGTCGTTGTCGAAGTCATGCCAGGAAGCCTTGCGGAGAATAATAGGTACTGTAACCGTACTGCCATAAGTTGCAGCAGTCCGACTATTATTGCTGAATAGGTCGTATTCTCACGTGTAAGAAGTTTCAGAAGTAACTGGTTAAGGACAACTTTTATTGAGTCAGTTGGACAGGACCTTAGCGATGCGCTGACGAGATCTCTCTATAGTTCCAACGAGTTCATGTAGGGTTGTCTCGATTGACCGGTCCTCCATGTTAATCCGACCTTATGTGGGTGATGAAGACCTTCCAGAACCTTCAACATCAAAGTAAGACAATGATTTTAGACCTCCTCTCGATTTTTGGATTGTGTGATAGAGCGTTACTTGCTCTGCGGGTACACTTTTGCCGGACAGCTGAATATTGGCTCACCAAGCTTCCGATGCATTACTGAAGTGACACTGTTAGGGTCAAGTGATTTGTTGAGGGCGGAAACTGTCAATGAAGAATCTTTTTCCCCTGTCGATAAGAGACTGGGCTACTCGAGATTCTTCGTGCTGAATGGTTGTCGAGTCCACCGAATATTTCGTCTACACACTTCTTACGAAGTTTTCGTTGTGATGTTTTTTTGACAAAATCTTTCTGATCCTTAACGCTTTTTGGCTATTTTCAATTGATGAGCCAACGATCTGCAACGACTCAGACTTGGCTTTCCTTACAGCTTACTGGGGCGAATTTTTAGGAAGAGATTGTAAGAGTACGCCCTATTCCGGCTACCTTCTCGTTCAAATATTGTGAGCTGCCGATAGTAAGTTTGGAACTTTGTATGCCAAAGAACTTGATGCTAGTCTGACGAAATTTTCACAATAAGTTCTTTTAGGATTTTTGTAGTTAAAAGGAAAGAGGATAGAGGAGTAGCCAGAAAGGAAAGAGGAGAGACTAAGAGAGGTCTAGGAATTCCTAACGCGCTTGTAAAAATCTTTCAAAATCTACATGCATAGATTCATTCATTCATTCATTTCCAAATAATTTTTCAGAGAAAACATAAATCCCATCAGCTTTCCTGCTCACTCACTAACTTCTTTGTGCCTTCTTCCAATGGACCCCCCCTTCCCCCTTTTCCCCCCTCTCTCTCTCTCTCATTTAAAATTGTTTCCAGAGCTCTGCCAGAACGTCATACTACACATTCGGAGTAGAAATAAAAAAAAACTCAACTAAGAAAATCAAATAGTTCAGGCTACTATTTGTTTTCACGTCACTATATTGATTTAGTTGAACCAAGTTGTCACACAACTTTACAACGGTAAGTCTCCGTTACACATTAAAAACATTTCAAAACTCCAATGAATACGAGTTAAAACATCATGCACAATACAGAAAGTGATAAATATTTGATTGCATTCCACTAAGCTTCACCCACATTCAACCAAAAACTTAATATCTCGGTATGCCAGTTTTTGGTGTTTTCATTTTTTTTTTGTTTTTGTAAAATTGTTGTAGGTGCTAAAAGCATGCATGCAGCACGCAATTGCGTGATAAAATTGACACAACCACAAAGCATTCAAAATCAGCAGCGCACAAAACCAACACCAAAAGTCAAATAAAACAGACACAATAACAAATCATAATAAATAGTGTGAATGCATAAATAAAGTCAAATAAATCGCGCGAATCGAGAAACAGTGAAAATGTTTTATTGTGAATTACAAAAAAAATAACAAAAACTGGTAGTTGGTGACAATACGTTTTTAGGGTGCAGCAAAAGTCTGCGGTCATTACCAGGCCAAAAAACCACAAAAACAACAATACAAAATTATGGTCCCGAAAAGATATAGATTTGCATTGTTCAAAAGGTGTTGAAGACACATCCCCACGAATATCCCAGACCTTTGTTCTTCCAGGTACCCTGCAGCGAAACCTCAAACTAGTCAGAAAAATACTATTATACAACTATAATTTTCTGGCAGAACTCATACTAGTCAGGAAATATCCATTCCATACTAGTATGCAACTAGATTTTCCTAGCTGAAATCATACCAGTTAAAAAATACAAAATTCATTGTTGGCGGTGTTGTTATTGTTGTTGTTGTTGTTGTTGTTGTTGTTGTTGTTGTTAACAGCAAAAACACTCCCCAAAGGTTTAGTCGCCTCTTACGACCGGTATGACTACCTCGGGCATATTCTAAACCCGTAACCCGGAGGGGTATACAATATACAAAATTCATTCGTTTCGTTTGCTTCTTTTCTCTCTTATAATTCACAGGTGCTTTTTCGTGATAGGGTAAATACAAATTGTCGCTGCATTCTTAAGAATAAACATGAAAATAAAGGCAAGTGGTAAAATAAAGGGTAAGTCATGAAAATTGTGGTTGAAATCATACTAGTCCAGGAGGAACTAGTATGGGACTGGTATTTAACAACTAGTATAACTCTAGTATATCATGATTAGTAGATGACTGGTATGATCTGGTCGAAATCTGACAATTGACATTTCGTAGGACATCAACACGTAAAAAATACCACTTGCTTATATGGAAAAAAGACAAAACACTGAATAGTTGGTCCCGTGCACCAACTAGTTGTAAAGTAGTTCTCAACTAGTTGATTTCGCTGCAGGGTAGCTCTATTACTAAAACCCGATTTCCAAAGCTACTAGGGAAAGTATCACCTAGAAGGTAGGTACTCCAGGAAAACCAGTCGGGAAATTTTTAGGATCTTAATTAAGTAAAATCTCACTTGACTACGCAGGTGTCATAGAGGAACCTGTTGTATGGAACTAGAAGATAGAGTCAACGGCCTGAATCAACTCTAGTTCTCATATATCGAAGAACCAAGGAAAGAAAACCACCCGCTAGAGCTATGAGAAAAATCATGTGGAAGCTTTTGAAGCCGGAGATGTTGGGAAGAGAATACGGCACAGCCCACAGCTTAAAAAACAAAAATATCAGTAAAGCAAAAAGAGACAGAAAATCAAAGAGAGACAAAAAAAGACCTTCTGCGAAAGCAAAGAGCCTACCCCAAAGGCGGCATGGCTTCAAAAAGCCCTTTCCAAGGAACAAAGAGCAACTAAACTGGTGCTTAGACTATCAGATGGAGACTACTGGAAAACTGAATTTGGGATCTATCCGCATTACTTGTTTATGATCATTGTAGAATTGATTGGTATTAGTCGCCAAGCATTAGATCAGCAGGGTACGCACCAAATCGAGGAAACTTATTTACATATTTTAAGAACTTCAATAAAAATTAACATCTAAACGAGGTGGTTTGAATAATGAACTGAGTACCTCGTATATCACGGGCTCATTGTGAATTATTTCCCATCTCACAAATGAACGTCGTATTGAATTGCTTTGCATTGCATTGGCTGGCATGAAGCGTGCGCCAACTGTCAAATTTAATTGCAGCCAAGTTAACACCCAACATGCAAGCTTGTGGCACGCAGCAGCATAAAACTGCATACAAAACGTTTTTATGTACTACAAAAGACAATACGTATGAGATGTAAGAATGTAAATGAGCCGCGCTAATGCACAGATGCTGAGAACAATTGTTGTCATCAGATCAGCGAACAGACACAAAACGCAATCGTATTGAATTCAAGTGATTACAGTTGAATAAGCACAAGAATGCAGTTGTTATTTAACATGCAGTATATGGGCATTAGGGTGGGTCGAAATAAGACAATATTAATACCAAGTAAAGCGTTCAACTTGGTTGGCTTATAAAGGAAAGAGAGACGCCTGGTTAGATTCGGTTTGGCAGAAGCTAACCTCAATCCGAAATAAGCTCGGCAGGGGACTTAGTAAGCCCAGGGCAAAGTACATCTACGTGCAGCAAAGATAAATAGGCATTAGAAATCCATTCCCGAAATTATAGCCTCCGGTTTTTACCCCAGAAAAGAATAATAAGGGAACGTGGATAATAGCTCCACAAATAGTAATAGCGGTCGATATACGAGGGAATAAAGCCTCAATATATTTATTTTTTTGGAAACCAATTTTTGTTGTCCCAAAACATAATAAGTATTATCTTGAACGACATGAGTTTATTAATATTAGAAAGAATTAAATGTCCAATTTTACACAGCGGAATGGTAATTCGATAAACGTTCAGAGTGTTTTATTCGGTCTTAATGGTATCGAACTCAGCTGACTGCATTGGCATTGCGTCAACATATCGCTCTCATACAGGTGCCCTGTGTGCAATTACGATCCACCTTAATGTACATTCACATGTGAATGTCTAAGCATATGCAAATGCCATCATGTGAATAACTCAAAGGTGGGGGTGGCCCTGTTCGTTGCGACCGCGACCTCGACTGTCTTATTAACATTATCGCTCCCTGAATGAATGATCGACTAAGCAACTAAATGAATGAATGTTGCAATATTGTGACAACTTGTGCCCCGAGCAAACACAACACAATGCAAGGCAGCTAAGAAGAAGCATTTTTGTCTCGCATTTGTCATAGACACATTGCATACATGTTGAAAATATTTAGGTTGCCTTTGTGTCAGCGCTTGCAGCGATTAATTGTCGCATCGATTTTCTATGCAGCTGGGTGTGTCTAATGCGATAATTGCTAATTACAAAATAAGAAAAGCTTAACGCATACCAAAGATAGTGTAAGTGTGTGTGATTGTCGGGACATACAACGGTTGAATTAACAGAGTGTTAGCGTTACAAGCAAATAACTAAAATGAAATAATAAATAAATGAAATGTTTATTTGTCAATAACAAATTTGTGCAATTATCGATTTGATATTAAAATTGAATTAATGAGTATGGTGTGGACGCTAAAAATGCCTTATTTCAAAGAAAGGTCCTCTTTATTTAAGAAATAAGGCTTTTCTTAAGCTTCCCGTTGCGAAAGTTGACAGATATTCAACCGACTTAATCGATATCCTTTCCCAAATTCCGATAAAGTCGATGAATTACCTATCGCGAAGCTTCATCGAAGTAGCTTATAGTCCCCAGAGTGAGTAAACTAGTGTTTTGGCGCAAAAAAAAAAACGAATACAACATCGACGTGTTAAAATTTATGCACTTGAAATCACAGTAGCACTAAAATTTACACAGTTGAATTAACCAATCGGCTAGTTGTCAATGAGATTGTCAACGATATGACATGACAAGGTAAAGTTGTCAGCAGGCAGTTCGTGTGCACACAAAGTTGCACAGATCAACCTGCCAAGCAAGCAAGCGCACAAAAAGCAACTCGCATTACCACTCATAAAACACTCAGTTAATTACTAGATATGCTGTAATGTTAGCTTTTTGTGAACGAAATTAACCGGAAAGCAAATAATGCCAAAAAAATTGCTTTGATTCACAGCTTTTGGTTCCCTTTGTACTCATTTTAAAACGGTATCAGTGATTTTATCATTAAAACACAAAGTGATATCTTTTGTGGCAGTGAAAAAGAAAAATATTTGACTTTTGATTTGTGTGAATGTTTTATTATGATTCTCTCACAAACTTTTCATATTATTCTGCAATATTTTAAGCTCGCGCGTATGCCTTTTAATTAATTTAGTTAATGCATGTTGGTGTGCCATTTTTATGTGAAGCTTTTTGACTTTTAATCAGTGAACGGCAACTACTTTCCTGTGAGTTGAACTCTGATCGGGCTAGATCTTTAGCTGCACTTATTAAATAGCCAAAAAAAAAATGAGTGAAATTTTACAACGTCTTAAACGCCCAAGACTCAGCTTGATGCCGCGCTGTTCAATGCAATATGGACATATATTGACTAAATGCGAACTTTGTTTTTATTTCGATCTCTCATATTGCCGTCCACTGCTTCAAATATGTATATGTATGCACACGTCGCCAAAAAATGTTTATCCATTCACACGAACTTCTTTTTAATTACTTATCATCGACACCTCTGGTCAGACTGCATTCCATGATATGTCATAAACTTGTCAGAAATTGACATTATTATGACAGTTGGGCGTGCGCAAAAAGCAGCAAAGAATGAAAATGTATTATTAAATTTAATTGCTGGACTATATTATTTCTGTGCTGTAAATTTCAAGAAGTGATTGAACAAAATTTTATTATTAATTTTTACTGTAATAAACTGAAAAGTGTAAAACTTTAAAAACTTACCCCCTTATTCATAAAAAATATAAAAGGTTTATTAAGATCTTAAAATTCAAAATTTGTATGGAAATATCATTTTAAAAAGCTTTATAAAGGATTTTTATTTTTTATGAATAAGGGGGTTAAAATATTTGCACTGATTTTTAACTAAGCAACCGATGGAGACATTTGTAACCCTAAGGTACGGGAAATCGGGGTAGCATCGTCAATTTTTTTTGGAGCTCTATACCTCAATATACATATATGGAAAGAATATATATAAAGAACATATATATTTGTTTTTCTGAAATTTTAATGCAGGCAAAATTATTTAAGATTTAGTGAAAATAGTCGAATGTGCCGCATGAAGGCATACCTTCCCCGCTCCAAGATGATATTAAAAATGTTGCTAAGAAATAAAAAGTTAATTCATTTGATGAAATATAATACTGAAAATAAAATAAAAACAAGAGCGTTGCAAAAGGCACGTAATAGAAGTTAACTTCCTACCTTAAGAAAAATTGTAATGAAAAATTATATATATCCAAGCAATAAGATAAGAGCTAGATTATTACTATTTCCTTATTACTTATTGTTAGGTTTTAAATTTATTTAGTTAATGCTATCCATATTCGGTATTAAACAAAAGTCGTGGAAAGTGGATGGTCAACCTAGGTGGCAACCCTGCCTGATAATATCGTCGTTGGTATATGGCCAAAAATACCTTTCATTTGATTCATATTGGCATATCTGGTTCAATACTTAAAAAATAATTAGATAGCTGGCAACACTTTAAGTCCCATAATAGTTCAACCTAGACTAGTATGATTTCCATAAAATTAACTAGTCCTCATACTAGTCCAAAAAGCTTTGAACCTGGACTAGTATGATTTCAACCAGAATTTTCATGACTTACCCTTTATTTTACACCTTGCCTTTATTTTCATGTTTTTTCTTAAGAATGCAGCGACAATTTGTATTTACCCTATCACGAAAAAGCATCTGTGAATTATAAGAGAAAAGGGAGGCAAATGAAACGAATGAATTTTGTAATTTTTAACTGGTATGATTTCATCCAGAAAATTCTAGTTATATACTTATATGAAATGGATATTTCCTGACTATTATGAGTTCTGCCAGAAAATTATAGTTGTATACTAGTATTTTTCTGACTAGTTTGAGGTTTCGCTGCAAGGTATATACAACAAAAAATGTTCGTAACTCTAAAAACATTGAATCGCCACCTAGCCACCTAAGAAATTAGCTTCTTGGCATATCTGTCAAAAAAATCCGACGCTATCTTTAGTACCTACTTTATTTCGACTATGACTACGGGCCATTATCTCGATAATTCTGCGATAAACTCCGATATCATCCAACAAAAGTCATGTCATATTAAAATATCTTAAATAATTTGCATTTATTATCCAACCAAAATGTATAATCAAACTAATGCATATTTACAAGAGTAAAGGTTCGGTGTGAACCACAACCATCGTTCTGCATGTCTCAAGTATGCAGTTAGTATCTACTTTGTCGCAGAGTTGGCTGTCAATGTGCATCAGTGTTCGGACTTCTACCACACAAATTTTTTTTTAGTTTTCTGAGGAAACTAGAGGTGCTTATACATACGTTTTGATATCGGTTACATTGGAACCCAATCTCGCATAAAAACTCCTAAATGGGATTGTCAACATCCACAAAACCGCAACTATCTAAAAATGGAAAATAAAACTTTGATAAAGACTTCCTGCTTTATTTCTACGCTTCCAGGTGAAGGACTCATAGTCGAGCCTGGATCAGAAAAATTTCCTAAATTTGCAGAACACACCCAGAAAAAATGTTCCTTATTTTAAGGAAAAATTTTCCCTTATTTTGATCCAAAGACAATTTAAAGAATTATTGTATTAAGAAAATTGAGCTCTTAAAGTTAAGGACAATATTAACTGAAATTGTGGTAAAAGTTTTTAAATTTAGGATATTTTTTCTTATTTTGTCTATACAAAGGAACATTAGGAACCTCTTGTGAGCGAAACGTTTGACCGATTTGATTGAAATATGCACTGATGGAAAGAAAATTGAAAAAAACTGAGGTATATTTTCAGGGGCGTCCCCGAAATTTAAGGATGGAGGGTACGGGGCTAGTGACCCCACGACCCCTTCCAGTCACCCCCGCCAGATTTTGTTGGTCGAATTTTCGATCACAAGCGATACTAGTATTAAGTAAATCGAAATAAGGAAACGTTGCTAAACTCTACCAATTATAGAAATTTTCAAGTACGAACACTGATGTCAATGAATAAAGTAAATTGCATTTTACTGCATTTAATTTTCACTCAAGCAGATAGCAACAATTGGCCAATAAACAATTCAATTAATTAAATTGATGCTAAATTGAATTCAATTTCAAATGTGACTGCAACAATCATCACACCAATAACAACAACAACAACCACAGCCATAATGAAAGCGAGCGACAGTATTAACCGAAACATTTGCGGTATAGTAGAAAACAACAACAAGAACAACTACAAGAGTGTTCGAGCACAGGATCAGTAAATAAAATAATACGATAAAGAAATTGAATTGGTTTGGAAAAGGGAAGTAGCTAAGTACAAAAGTAAAAAGTGAAGTAAATAAAATAAACTTTTTACTGCATAGGCTTTATCTCATCTCCGTAGAGCTAAAAGCCGGTTCAGAACTGCATGTGGCATGATAGACCTAAAGTGCTCTGCAAGTTCAACAAGAAAGAAATACAACTAAGTAAATGAATGAAATAATACAAACAATCAAGCTTGAAGTGAATCGAGTGCAAATCAACAAACAAAAAAATTTAATAATAAAAGGAGGCATAAGTTCAAGGCAAAAAAACTGCTTATCACTACAATCGCCGGATACGCAGTAGGTATGGAAATCTTGTTATTGAAAATATGCAGATATCGATTGCTTGAGAAAGATAAACAAACGGGCATATTTTCATATATCCAGCATATAAAAACACAGCAGGTACTTGAGAAGAAAAAGTACCAAGGATAAATGACTAGTATAAGATATGAATTAAATTGAATCTAAACAAGAAGGAAAGCTGTCTTCGGCTGTGCGGAAAGCTATATGCCTTTCATGAATAAACGTACAGTACCAGTACAGCTTGTGTGAATTTAACTTTAGCTCATACCGAAATTATCGGAACTATCGATTATATGGGGGCGATGTGTTATATTTGTCCAATCTCTTTGATTTTTAACATCGACATTCCACATTCTAAAACCGCAACAGTTACAAAATGTCACGTTCCTACCTATATATGGGAGCTATATTTAATATCGGTCCGATCTTGCTGGTTCCGACAAATTATTTCTATATTAGAAAATGGTGACTACATACAAAATTTCAGTCAAATATCTCAAAAACTGAGGGACTAGCTTGCGTTCAAACAAACAGACAGACAGACGGACCGAAGGGCATGCCTAAATCAACTCATCTCGTCATCCTGATCATTTCGGTATACTTATTGATGTCTTCATCTACAAACATCGGACCAAAGTTATAATACCATTTCATCTTCATGAAAGGTATACAAATGGTGGGTTTATTATGAGCTCAGTGATTAGTTTAATGAACAATGAATGAAGCTCTTTATTCTGGAGTTTTATCCAGTTTTCCTGAAAGTCCCATATCATTAAAATTTCTAGTCAGGGTAATTATAAAATCGAGCTAGTGCTCATGAGCTGCTAGAAATTTCTGTATTGAAATATTTCTGGAAGCAATACGAGTATATCAAAGTTCTATGTTCCTCTTCCTCATTATTCTTTACGTTCATTCCTATGGTCTAGCTACCTTAAATATACAACCAAAGTTTTGCTATGACTAAAATCTGATAGAGCTTCGTTTTTAGGTTTCACAGACAAACTGCACTCATCTTTAACAAAACTAACAAAATATACAAAAAACTTTTCATACGTTCATAGTTGGCTAGCAGTCTCGCAAAACAACAACTCTCTCTCCCCTGTCTCAAAAAGACAAAGCGATTGTAATTCACAACCGTGCAATAGCTCATCCAATTTCGCCGACTGTTCCATATGTCATGCCATTGCCAAAAGTTACAAACATATGCATATATTAAACAATTTATTTTAAGCATTGTTTGTTGACTTACTGATGTTGCCTTGGCCTGCTGACAACATGTTGCTGTTGCATCAACGACGGGCCCTCTTATCGCCACAATACAGCTCCGCAATTTTAATTCACTTTATTTGCTTTTGAATCGTTTATTGCGTAAATATTTGAGTTGATTTAGCTTCGCTTCGGATGTCCCTCCCCCTCAGTTGACGTGGGCAAACCAATGCAGCTTTTACTTTTGTAATTTTTTAATGTTTCTGCTTTGCGTTTTGGCACACACCACATACTGCCAGTTTTATTTACGTGAAAATGCGAGCTCACGTAATTTGTGCTGGGATTTCCTTCTAATGTCTATTTTAGGAACATATTTTTGATGAATGTTTATTCGACGGTGTTTTTTTGCACAAGAGTTTTTAGCTCCCCACTTTTTTAGTTTTCTGATAGCAAATGTAAATTGCCAACTACATTAGGTTGATTCAAAAAAACTAAATTTGGAGATGTAGATCAAGATGAAGATAGGCAAGCGGTTAGAGATGTAGATCGAGACGGAGACGAGTATGGAGATGTGGATCAAGAAGATGGGTAGGGATATTTATATTAATTGTAAATTTTTCACATTCGAACTTTTAGGAGCATATACAAGTTAGAAGATTCACGTTGAAAAAAAGTTTTATGAGAAAAAAAAGTCTTATCAATTTTCAACTGTGGAGAGTAAGACCTAAAAGTAAAGGACCTGTGGCATTCGGGGACTGCCGCGGTAAAGCTATTGCATGTCACTTTTTATCAATTTATGCAATTATAATATTTATGAAAACTCAATGAGCATATTTATGACTTTAGAACAGTACAGCCGTAACCTGTTAACAGTATAGCCTATACAGCTCCAATTTTATGTAATTGGCCTGCTGCTAATATTAGTACAACGTCACACTGTTAGTAGTATAGCCTAAATGTAGGCAACGCTTACAGCTTCAATTTTATGTAATCGGCCTTTTGCTAACATTAGTACAACGTCATACGCCTAAATGTAGGCAACGCTTATATTTATTTTTGTCAAATTATGTTGCTAACGCCGAACCTTTTAACATTGAAAAAAGTCCGTTACGAACTTTTTAACATTAACATTTTTTTCATTTCACTTTCACCGCCAAGGCCTGCGATAAAATCTATGCAATAGCTTAAAAAAATTTGAACACCCTATTATACAAATGTACATCTTCCGTCCATATACATGTTTATGAGACACGCATTACAGTTACTTACTTTCTGAGGAAAAAATGTACCAGACTCGCAAATCAGTATTCAGTAATGATTTTAAAAGGTTAAGAGAAAATGCCTGACGTGGGTATTTATTTATATTGGAAGCAGTTGTTACATAAATTGTTGAACTGTTCTTTAATGCAAAAAGCAAGTGAAAAAATTTCAATATACCCAACAGCGTACTTTAATATATCTATATTAAGTACTTAGAGTAGGTTGGAAGGATATGGTCTCCATATAGAAAAAATAAGATTTATTAATCCTGCATTCGTAACAAAGAATCATACCCGCTAAACTCCAATGGGAGCATAGGGACACAAGCCATTTTATTACGTGGCAACTTTGCGATTGGCTATATTGGAATTTAGAAAGGGTTACATTAGCTCAAATTCCGAATTAACTCCGCTTTTGGGAGTTAACTTGAACATAATCTTCATTATAAACTCCCAAAAATTAAGAAGATTTGAGCAGATATCATAACTATATGACCGCTACTGTCATCGATAAATAAACAAACATAGCAAGGACCACCACCAAAATTACGAGTTTGCCGCTACTGGACACGAGATGTCACCAAAACAGAGCGACATCTAATTTTAAACCGCAAGTACTACAGCCAAAGCTATCTAGTGCGCTGATTGTTAATCTTCAATTTTGTGTGTGTCAGTGTAAAATTTGGATCTGATTAAAGAAGATTTATAGGAGGTAATCTCCGTGTGTGTATCCATAGCATTAGAAACCGTTAATTGCATTTTAGAAAGCGTCAATTGGATTTTAGAAAGCGTAAATTGCATTTTAGAAAACTTAAAAAAATTAAAATTTATGTTTTCTAAAATCCAATTAACTTTTCTAAAATCCAACTGACGCTTTCGGAAATCCAAATAACCCCAACCAAAATCCAACTGACGCTTTCTAAAATCCAATTAGCAATTCTAAAATCCAATCGACGCCTTCCAAAATCCAACTTGAAATGGTGTAGTACAAGGGTATTATAATTTTGTCCAAATAACAGTACTACGTAACGGCACAAAATAATCGAAATAGATATAGAGTTCCATATGTGAAAGTCTTAGGTTGAAGAGAGGAGTTGGTTAAGGCATGTCCGTCCGTCCGTCTGTCCGTGTACACGATGACTTGAGTACAAATTTAGATATTGGCATGAAATTTGGTATATAAGTTACTTTCTGGCCAAGGTAGGTTGCTATTAAAAATGGCCGAAATAGGATGATATGATTTCGATATCGAAAATTTCGAAAATCACATAAATTGACATATCTTAGTTAAAGGTTAATTCAATTTAATTTCATGTCAACACCTGCTTTTAACTTAGGCCTTCGCTTTGTTTTAGTTGCTCCTATTACCTTTTTTTTCAACTAATAAAAGACACATCTTTATTTGCGTAAGTTTTTTTTTGCAATTTCATTATTCGAGTGCACTGAAACGTTAACCGTCACTGCCATAGCTCAAAGGGAATTGAAGTGCCGCGAGGTGTTTGCAAATTGTTGCGCTTTTTTCGCTTAACAACGTGCTTTCATTCGCTCATTCATTCATCTATTCATTGACTCATTTATTCAGTCATTTCATTCATTAGAGTGCATTGCCCAGCTAGCTCATGCTTTGTGTGAAGAATGGTTGAGTGTGTGTGCGGGACTCCCTAGCGTTTGATGGTAAATAGCGAAACATTACCACATCCGAAGGTATCGGTGTGAAACTCTTTGCAATGATATTGCGTTTAAGTAAAAAAAGTTTAGGTGTGTTCCTTCGATAGCCAGAAAAATTCCCATTAATAGCAATTTCCAAAATGTTTTTTTTTCGAAATTTTTTCTACACAAAACTCTCCAAAGCGGCCCTAATTTTTGGCTGAGTTTCCTCGGTCTGGTAAGAAAAAAAGGCGCTGAAGTATGTAGCCCAGGTTCAGCATAGGGATATATTTTAGGCGATTTTGGGTTTTACTCGACCTGCAAACAGAACACACTTTGTATTTGCCTTGTTTTTGCGGTGTTCACTTGTGTATCTTTTCAATGTATTTCTTGTTTTTTTTTTTTGTGCTAGTTTTATACAACTTTTTCGTGCCATTTTCGCGCTTTTGATGATCGCCCCATGGCACAGACTGTCAACTAGCGTTCATCACAACCACAAAACTATTAATGGTGCTACTGCAACTTTTTTTTCAATAATTTCAATGCAATTTTTTATAAGATGGCATCAAGCAGGCGCCTGGGCTTTGTGTCAGTATGAAACCATCGGGACATTACTATGCAACCTGCCATCCGCTGCTTGCTTGCAACTGGCGCTATAACTTGCGGCACCATTATTTAAGCGCAAAATCGCTTCGCAAAACTTTTCCACCTCTGGCAATAGAAAAAATGTACCGAAAAATTAAAAGACATATCGCATTTAAGTTAAGTGGAAAATTATATACCCAGCTGTGCTAAGAATAAATATTGAATATAACCTTTTAGATACATATCTACTGTAAAATCGTGAGCAAACTATGGCCAATAGTGAAACACCAATTAATTCCTGCTAAACTGACCACGAAGTTATATGAGACTCCGAAAAAATGCACGCGAACAAATGCGCTAGAATGCCTTGGTTGAGTAGCTCAAAATATACTGGCAGTAAGGTTTTCATTCATTCCTCTGATGTGAAGGGCCTTTCCACAGTAACATAGTGACCGATTGCAAAGGCAATTATCTCTAGATCGACCAGAACGTAAGACAATGCCATAACCGAACTTTTGGGATCCGGGCTCGGTTACATTATTTTTAGAGGCCATTGGACTTCTAGTTAGTAGTTATACTGAAAAAATATTGAGTACTATATACCCTGCAGAAAAATGAACTAGCTCAGAAATATTCTGCATTCCATAAACGTTTCCTTGAAATAAATAACAGTACATGAAATGGTCCCGAAATTACACCTAAAACAATCCCTAAATGGTTCCGATAAGCTGCGATATGATACCCAACAAAATTCCGACATGGAAAAAATGGTCTCGAAATATTTCCGTAATGGTCGCCAAATAGCTCGCTTCTTATCCCCGGAAAGCCCAGAAAGTCCAACAGATTTTAATTACATTTCCGTCGGTATACCTCCAATAGCATTTTCCAAATTTACTACTCCACAATCATTTTTGAATATGAACCAAAGGAAGAACGTTCCAACTTTGATTCGAGAATGATTCGGGAATACTTAGATTTGCGACTCGCAGCAAGGATATAATTTAAAGAACTATTGAAAAACGATTCGAACTTTAATGCCCTTCTCTAAAGTTAGAGTCTCTAACTTGGATAATTATTCGAAGAACTTTCGAGAATTATACTAATGAGTTTGAAACTTTTTGGGAAACATATATCCTTACTACTCTAAACTAAATTGTAAGCACAACTGGGTATAAAAACATGGAATAAAAAAAATACTAAAAAAATAAAATGGCGAAAATATGAAACAATCAGCAAGAAATGCAACAAAAACCAATATGGTATGTACCGTTGTCTTTAAAAAAAAAAAGTCACATAGAATTTTAGTAGTGGGTATTTGCTAACCACCAGGGAGCAGGTGGTGGAATGTGGGTGTACCAGGTTTAGCTATGTGGATTACCATCATCAAGAGAGAGTATCAAATTGTGCGCCGCATGACTTTTTCTTTGATTCCTTTCGGCTGCTTGCTTCCTGGCATGCCATGCATATAGTAGCCGTATCCCCCTCTTTGCACCTGCTGTGCACGTTTTTCCGTTCAGTTCGTCCTTTCACTCGTTTTGCGCCACTAATGAGTTTCCGGCATTTTGTTATTACTATTGCAGCCACTATCTTTGGCTACTATTAACTATTATTGTTTGTATGGTTTTTGTCGTTGTTGGGTTGTTGGGTTGCTTGGCACAGCATGAGCATGCGATAATGTTGCGTGTTGCAAGAGTAGCATGTAAAAGCAAAAATTGTAAAATACTATCACTGTTATCTGCGTGACTGCGCGCGCAATCTGAGAGCATCATCATCATCACACTTTCGCGACTCACCGATGCTTTTCTCAACTAAAATGGCTTACTAGGCAAGGCGTCTATATAGTTATAGTTTTTGTTGTTGTGTTAGTTTCGGCTCCGGTACATTAAATGAAAAGCCAAGTAGCGGGCATCATGTGGCAAGCTTGCTTGCCTCTATTGCCCTTTCTAGCACAAACACGCATTCATGAATACATAATACTCGGCGCGCACGAATATTTCGAGGGAGGGATGGAGAAAGTAGTAATATTTACTACACTTTCAGTATTATTAATACATTTTACGTCTCATTGCATACATTGATGGAGAGTCTCAGCTTTGATCTATAAAGATCTGTGATCTTTAGATGGGGCACTCCTGAAGAAGATGATGATCTCATCTTATTGTCGAAAGACCACCAGAGACAAAATGTCCACATTTTTTGGTCCTCAATATTTCATTCGTCTCGATAATAACCTGTAATCTACAATTAAGATTATCAGCCTTTTTTTTGAAAAGTTGATTAAAACTTTGTAATTTAATAATATGTCAAAAACCTGTCAAAAACCTCTGATTTGATAATAGCCCATTTTTCGGCTTTCCCCACACATCGTTTCTAATCTTTTACTATGTCGCACCCTGTTGACGGGTAGGCTGAAGAGCTTGTGGCCTTCAGCAGTTACATAACCCTTTGGATATTTTTCATCTAGTTAATAGAGGCTCCAAACCACCAAAATCCCTTGCTCACTAAAGTTCCATCTGCTTCCATCATTCCATTTTGTTCTACATACATATATGTACATTGGATAATTCCTTGTGCAAACTAACTATCACCCATCCAAATACTTTTTCATCGCTTTACTATAAAATGCCGCTTGTGCGCTCTAATTAAATGCTATTCTCAACAATCTAACACGCTAACAATAGCTTCTATTTATGGCGACTAAGTGAGTTGGTTGTGTTTCGATGGAGGATGAAGCTCTCTTTGTTGTGCCTTTGAATTAGAAAGTCTGTAGGGCGAGTGTCTATTATTATAACAACAAAAATACAAGTAGAAATAAAATCCACTATTAAGAGCAATTTAGTCTAAGCAACATGAGCTTACGAGATTTAACTCTTTATCAGTGTTGCCAGATTGGACGCTTTGGCGCCGATTGGATGGTTTTCTTGTAAATTTTCGAGCCTCGAAATTTGGAGAAGCGCAAGTGGCGCTTTTTTTGAATTTTTTTTTAATTTTCCACGAAGGTAAAGAACAAGAAATGCCTTTAGTTTGTTTTGATAATAACTTTTTACATGACAAAGTTGGACAAAGTTGGAGAAACGAAAAATGTTGATATTGATTTTCTTAAGAAAAAAGGTTATGAAGGTTTCTCCGGGAAAATGAGCCGCTTTGATGTAACTCAAGAAAGAAACGTGTATCCTTATTTTCAAGATGTTTTGGTTTACCACAACACCCTGTGTCCCGCTTATCACCCTACTATGCCCTCATATGCTTTTTTGGAACTGCGAATTTTGGGCTCTATTGGTCCCTTTTTTCTTCTGGAGTCGCGCTTTTTATTTTAAAAATCTGGCAACCCTGCTCTTTAGTACTTCTATAAATATGAGAATTAGCAGTCACTAAAGGAATTCGGAAGGAAAACGACCCCAAATAGACCCTCAATGTTCCCAAAATGACCCAAAAATGATCCCAAAATCATCGAAAAATTATCCCAAAATGATCAGAAAATAACCCCAAAATCGTCCCAAACTAATCCAAAATTGAACCCAAAAGATCTAAAAATAGTCCCAAAATTATCCCAAAGTAACCCGTAAATGATCTCAAAATGATCCCAAAATAATCCAAATATGATCCAAAAAATATACCTACAATACAAATACAATACGGTAAAATGGTAACCCTGGGCGGCAACCCTACCTGAAAATATTTTAGTTGGTATGTCGGTGGAAATACCTTTCATTTGGAACCCATATTGGCATATCCAGCTCCATAATTAAAAAAAAAAATTATATAGGTGACAACCCTGTAACCCACCCCAGGGGGCAACACCCAAGTGGATAGTCTTAGAATCAACCATACTATCTACATAAAAAATTTCATCCAAATCGGTCAAGCGGTCCCGAGATAGTCTGGATATACAAATATACATACCCTGCTTGAAATTGTCATATTTGGAATACGGTTGAAAATGCCTTTCATTTGGTATATGGTATATGTTGCTCCATAATTTTGAAAAAAAGTAATTAGGTGGCAACCCTGTAGACCGCCCCAAGTGGCAACTTCGAAGTGGATAGTCTTAGAATCAATCATACTATCTATAATAAAAATTTCATCCAAATCGGTCAAACGTTTCCCGAGATAGTCTGGATATACAAATATACAAATTTACAAATATACAAATATACAAGTTTAGCTCGTTTAAAGTTACAAGATAAAACAAAAATAAAATAAAAATAAAACAAAAGAGAAAATAAAATAAAAATAAAACAAAAGAGAAAATAAAATGAAATACAAAAAAATAAAACAAAGTAGTCTTTACATATAAAAAAATACTGTAAATTTCTGTCTGTCTGTCTGTATGTTTGTGGCGGTATCACTCAAGAACTGCTGAATGAAATTGAAAGAAACTTTCACTGTAACATTACTGAACTTCTAACTTAAACCATAAGATATACTTTATTTCGATAACTCCACCTATTCCGAAGTTATCGACCGATTTCGGATTTAGCGGCCAAAATTAAAAATATAAAAAAAATTAAGAAAAAATGAATAAATTAATCGCGTGATTTTTTAACGGATCCCACATACATATATCTTATTTCCTTGATTGCGATACATACCTGCCGTCACTTCAACTCCATGTCTAAATACACTAATCGCACACACCTGCCTGGCATTAAGGCATTAAATTTTCCATTAATTTATGCATTACTTTATGTATGAAAAATATCTTTTATTATTAACAAAATTAATTTCATATGCCACCCACTAAAAAAGTATTTAAGCTGCAGCAAAAAAAAAAACTATAACGCCTCGAGCAATTTAACGCGCTTCGACTGCCAAAGCTAAGTCAACAAGTTGCAGACACCAAACAGGACTGCAGCAAACAAAAAAAAAATATTTAACAAACATACACATAAGCATATAAAAGCCGGCTAACAGGCTATAGCTAGACTGGCAGACAAACAAATCAGCTGACAGGCGATGGCGACTTGCTGACTGTTGCATGCAACTGCCAACAGCACACACAGCATTTGGCGCTAACTAAAATACTGCAAAATTATTATTTTGAACTTGTTTTGGTTTGTGTGTTTCTTTAGTCTTTTTTTGTAATCTCTGTTGGTTTTAAATTTTCGGGGGTAAAATCCGGCTAAAAAGCTGCATTGCAGTTGTGTGGTCATGTGAAGTCGAGTGGATTGGAGTATGTGGGCATTCACGCAGATTACATGGCAAAATACCAAAAAATAAATAAAATTCTTTAAAACTGCCATTAAAACTAATTGGCAGAAAAATATTTTTAAGATTTATGATAACCTCTTGACATAATCATGTTATTATTTAGCGGCTCACTGCAATGATACAAAAATGTTTGGGTGAGGCCTATCGTTTGTGCGGTCAGAGATGCGAAGCTGGTGCTTTAAAGTTGGTCGCAAAACAGGCTTCGTACACTTTACTGATGAAATTAATATAAATGTTTTTAGTTTTTTAGATAATTCGACATCCTTTCGTGCCGCTTAGAGGCTAAACGTTTCAATAAACGATACCTTTACATTTACATTTATGGTGATGGAAGATTGGTTCAGGATTTTTTTTTTCATATTGTTTTCATATGTACATAGTTTTATTTGTTGTTTATTTCACTTTATTATGTTTTTTTTTTATTATCACCTATTTTATTAATTTTTTTTTTTCAATTTTTTTTTTGTTTAATCCAAAATTTAACCAAAAATGATCTCAAAATAGCCCCAAAATTATTCCAAAGTGACCCCTTAATGATCTCAAAATGATCCTAAAATAATTCAAATATGATCCCAAAAATATACAATACAAATACAATACCTTAAGACGGTAACCCTGGGCGGTAACCCTACCTGAAAATATTTTAGTTGGTATGTCGGTGAAAATACCTTTCAGTTGGTACCAATATTGGCATATCTAGCTCCATAATTTAAACAAATTTAAATAGTAGGCAACCGTGTACAACCCCCAACTGGATAGTCTTAGAATCAATCATACTACTGATATGCCAAATTCCATCCAAATCGGTCAAGCGGTTCCCAAAATAGTCGGATATACAAATATACTGCGGTAAGGTGGCAACTCGAGGTGGCAACCCTATTTGAAAATATTTAAGCTGGCATTTCGCTGAAAATACCTTTCATATGATACACATATTGGCATATTTTGCTACAAAATTTTAAAAAAAAATTAGATAGGTGGCAACCCTGTAAACTGCCTCAAGTGGCAACCCCCAAGTGAATAGTCTTAGAATCAACCATACTATCTATATTCATAATTTCATCCAAATCTGTCTAGCGGTTCCCGAGATAGTCTGGATATACAAAGATACATAAGGTAAAATAAATAAAACGCGGTCAGGTGGCAACTCTAGGGGTTACCCTGCCTAAAATTGTCATATTTGGAAAACTTTCATTTGATACCCGTATTGGCACATGTTGCTCCATAATTTAAAAAAAATAGAAATAGGTGGCAACCTTGTACACCGCCCCCGGTGGCAACCCCCAAGTGGATAGTCTTAGAATCAATCATACTATCTTTATTCAAAATTTCATCCAAAGCGGTCAAGCGGTACCCGAGATAGTCCGGAAATATGAATATACAAATTTAGCTCGTTTTAAGTTATAAGATATTTCATTTTTTTAATTTATTTTTTTTTTTTTACTTAACTTTTTGAGTTTTTTTTTATTTTCTCAATATTTTGTTTTATTTCATTTTTTTTTAGTTTTCTAAGTTTTCTTTTTTATGTTTTATAATATTACATTTAATTTTTTTATTTCATATTTTTGTATTTTTTTAATTTTTTTTTTTTTTTTTTTTTTTTTTTTTTTTTTAATGTTTTTTTACATACACACAGAACAATTTTTGTCAACATGAACCATGTTAAACTAACGGGAAAGATCCTGTTAAATTTGCATGAGATAATGAGGCAGATAGTGTTGTTTTAACAGGAATTAATGTTAATATAACAGGAATACATGTTAATTTAATAGGAATTCATGATAATTTAACACGAAGTCAAATTTTTCAACATGAGCTTCATAGTAATTTAACAATACGTCATGTTAATTTAACACGAAGTGATATTATTCAACATAGCTTCATGTCAAAATAACATGATCGATAGTGTTGAAAAATAATAACCTGGAAAAGTGTTAAAAAAGTGTTGATTTTTTCTGTGTAAATGTAAGGCACCCGTCATGATAGTTCTCACTCAAATTTCATTGCTGTAAATCAAACCCTAAAGCGCTCTATAACCTCAGAAAAATACGCTTTAAACGATTCGAAAGCAAAAGTATAATAAAAGTACATTCGAATTCAATAAATAAAGAATATTTTCGCCTGCCATTAGTTTTTAATGGAGCCTTTTTAAAAACAGAAAAAAAACTAAATTTTGCATGAGCTTCAAGATGGTCCAATTGAGCATTTCACTTCCTCGGGCAAACTTCATCAGTCACTTACTAATTGCTTTATAATTGCTAACACTTGGGAAAATAGTAAAATACAGAGCAATAACAATTTGTAAAAACAGCATCACACTGCTCACTTAGCCGGCCCCGAATCGCCCTCCGTCCGCTATTAAAGTTTGTCCTAGGGACAGACTCTTTCAAAGGATTAAAAATTTTGAGCCAGCAGCTAACGCCAGCCATTTTTGACGGCTGAAAACTTCATTCCCTGAGTTGTTGTTCACAAAGCTCATGTTTTTTTGGGAAATTGTAACATTGTCTTTTGGTTTTCCTGTTGTTCAGCTGTGCCACTGAACTCCAAACTAACTGCCCACGGCGTGACGCTGGCTGGTTTAACATTCCCATTTGCTTTTCAATGAATTTTCGTTAGCTTGAGTTTTCGGGCAAATATGGTGCTCAAAGTCTGTTTGTACGTTCATCTTCGAGTGATGGGTTGCATGAATAGTGCAGATGGCGGCAGCATCCTCATCATCGCCTCAGCGAAAGCAACAAAATTCGTTGTACATCTCGCCTTGAGGCATAATTCATCAACATCAGCCGACAGTCAAAGCTTCAAATTTATCTGTTAGTGCATTAGTATCTTGTGAAAATTTTACAAAAACAACTACCAACTTCCTTTTCAAGTTCACAAGTTGCCAGCTTGAAGCTGTAACTTCAACAACAACAACAATGAGTGTTCATCAGTGTCAGATGATGGGATTATGGATTTCAAAGTGTTGTCTGCTCGGCTTCTTGCAGTGCGGTCTCATTCTACTCTCCCTGTATCTCGCTTCCTCCTCTTCCTCCTAGTATCTCCCTTTCTCTTTTAACACTATTCCGGAACATAAAACATTGGCCTCAGCATGTAGCTGACATATGCCTCGAGGGTGTAGCATACAACAAATGCCAAGCTTCTCAGCCTACAAACACCCGTTGCTAGCTCCGTTACTTCACTAGTATCTATCGAACATTCATACACTGATTGCCGGTAAAACATATTAAACCTGCAGGCAAAATATATAGAACAAAGCACAGAGGGATAGAATGGCTGCCGGATAGATAAATAGTCAAACAGAAAAATCTTGCCGAGAAATGCAATATGGGAAAATATTCAATTTGATTAAAATTAATGAACAAGAGTTGCTATGAGTTACACGTGGAGTTTACCTCAATGGGGTAGCTTTTAAATCGGAGAGATAAATTTATTATGGGAAATGGGTTTGTTTTAGAGGTGGGCGTTCAGTTGATTACATATATATTACAAACATATGAGCCCCTTAAAGCACAAGTGGTATAAGTCCACATTTTCTCAAACTGAGATGTTGAAGGTATTCGGTTTCAATGGGTGCTAGGAGTTATTTCGTTAGCGTGTTATATAGAAAACATTTTTCCCTACATGCCTAACTAAAAACAAAACGAAAACTGGACGTATACCACTTGTGATTTAAACGGCTTATACGATGTAGGTGACAGTTTCCTTAAAAATGGTTTACTGAGCCTCTGCCAGAGCGAGGAATTTTGGATGAAAATCCGGCATTCAATCTGGCAGAAGAAAGCAAACCAAAGGAGAAGTGATGGTCTTGAGGGAATGAAAGGTATACGGCCATATTCCAACAAAGGGTTGCCACGTAACCGCATTTTATAAATAACTTAGTTTATCGACCACTATATCGGAAATGGCTAAAGCGGTTTAGATAGAAGTACCTGGGTGACCGAGCTTGCTCGGTGCTATCAATTTAGCGCTAAATTTACTTACCCAAAATGACCCTAAAATTATCCAAAAATAATCCTAAAATGATCCCAAAAAGACCCTTAAATGTTCCCAAAATGATCCGAAATTGAACCCAAAACGACCCAAAAATGATCCGAAAATGAACCTAAAATTATTCCAAATTGGTCCAAAAATAATTCCCAAATTACCCCAAAAATACCCTTGAATGCACACTAAACGATCCAAAAAATACACCAAAATGATCCCAAATATATCCTAAAATAATCCCAAAACCACCCCAAAAAGACCCTCAAATGTTCCCAAAGTAACCCAAAAATTATCCCAAAATGATACAAAAATTATCCAAAAATGGCTCCAAAATGAACCGAAAATTACCCAAAATTGTACCAAATTAATCCGAAATTGAACCCAAAATGATCTCAAGCAAGCCCCAAAATTATCCCAAAGTGATGTTCTCAAAATAATCCTAAAATATCCAAATATGATCCCAAAATACAAAATACAATTAAAATACGGTAAAATGGTAAGCCTGGGTGGCAACCCTACTTGAAAATATTTTAGCTAGGATGTCGGCGACAATACCTTTACTTTGATACCCAAAACTACCCAAAAATGATCCCAAAATGACCCTAAAATGATCCCAAATTGGTCCAAAAATAATTCACAAATTACCCCAAAAACACCCTTAAATGTACCCTAAACGATTCGAAAATTACCACAAAATTATCCAAAAATGATCCCAAAATAATCCTTGAATAGTCCCTCAGATGTTCCCAAAATAACCCAAAAATTATCCCAAATGATGACGTGGCAACCCCGAAATTGATAGTCTTAGAATCAATCATACTATCTACATACCAAATTTCATCCAAATCGGTCAAGCGGTTCTCGAGATAGTACCGGATATGGAAATATATTGTGGTAAGGTGGCAACCCTAGGTGGCAACCCTACTTGAAAATATTTTAGTTGGTATCTCGCCGAAAATACCTTTCATATGATACCCATATTGGCATATCTTGCTCCATAATTAAAAAAAGTGATAGGTGGCAACCCTGTAAACCGCCCCAAGTGGCAACCCTAAAGTGGGTAGTCTTAAAATCGATCATACTATCACCATGCCAAATTTCAGCCAATTCGGTCAAGCGATTCTCGAGATAGTACCGTATATACAAATATATTGTGGTAAGGTGGCAACTCTAGGTGGCAACTCTACTTGAAAATATTTTAGTTGGTATCTCGCCGAAAATACCTTTCATATGATACCCATATTGGCATATCTTGCTCCATAATTAAAAAAAAAGGGATAGGTGGCAACCCTGTAAACCGCCCCAAGTGGCAACCCTAAAGTGGGTAGTCTTAGAATCCATCATACTATCTTTGTGCCAAATTTCATCCCAATCGGTCAAGCGGTTCTCGAGATAGTCCGAACATACAAAAATACAAATATACAAATATACAAGATTAACTCGTTTAAAGTTTAGATAGAATTTGACATATATGTAGATAGTCTGCTTCATTCTAAGACCTTCTATTTGAGTGTTGCCACTTCGGATGGTCTACAGAGTTGCCACATATCTCAATGTTTTTTAAATAGTTATCAAATGAAAGGTGGGTATCAAATGAAAGGTGTTTTTGGCCGTATACCAACGAAGAAATTTTTTCTTAGGTCTCCAGCGTTCAGCAGAAGCAGTCCGTCAATACGTCAGATACGTGACGAAGTCTACTTAGCCGTCAGTTGTTTCAACGTATTACCGTATTGATTCTGTTCACCGCTGCCCACCTAACTCCGTTTTTGTATTATTCCGTAAATTGACCACTATTCGGGAACCTATTAACAGATTTGGATAAAATTTAAATTGAATTGGGTATGCCAATATGGATATTAAACGAAACATATTTTACTTCTTATTTCAAAAAAATAATTTTAATGTGGAATTACCACCTGGGTTGCCACCTACTTCCACTATATTTATTTTGTAGCACATTTTCCATTATCTCGAAAACACTTTACTCATCTGGATGAACTTTTGAACACATAGGTAACATGATACATTTTAAGCTCTTATATCTTGGTGGCCACAAATAAGTTTTTACAAGGTTGCCGTCTATTTAAATTTTCACACCAATGAGGAGAGATATGCTATGCTATATGCAATATGGGAAACAAACTAATCTATCTACAAAATATTTCTAGGCAAGGTTACCACCTACTACCATTATATTATAATTACGCAATTCACAACCTCTAGTATTTCGTCCTATTTGTCTATTTTTTTCAAAAATTTTTATTGGAAACCATGGAAACATACAACGATAGACGAATACGGCACCACTTGTAAATTGCCTAATCCCTGTGTGACACGCCTCCGATCGAAACCAAATTTTATATGTGATATCGTCGACTATAATATTATCGATTTTAGGTATTAGATCATGGGTCGGCAGATTTGTAAATGCAGGCGTATAAGCGAGAACGCTTATACACGCGCTGTGATCGTCCGAACTATATTTTTAACATTCGCTGACCAAACAAGCGACACCCCCACGCGATGTGGTTTCGCCCCTTGCCTAGCGACGACTAAATCATTTGGTAAACAAAGAGCGCAACGTGTCTGTGTGATGAATCCAACTTGTTTGACTGATCTTAAGATCTATGGGGCGCCGATGCTTGTATTAGATAAAAAGAAAAAAAAAATTTTTTTCGGTCTCCATAGGGCCACCGGCTCAACTTGGCACGTTAAGGCATCATCGGATCGTGCTGAAAATTTAATTTTCTTCATACAAGCTGCGGCCAGTCTAATGTATATGTATATATTTTTTCTATGTATATCCGCCACTGCCTCGAAAACTATTAAACGAAGGAATTGAAACACAAGATTGGTAAGTAAAATTATTTACTGATGAGTATATTCAACAAACTAAATTACATGGCAACCTGCCGAACAAATCTCAGTCCCAGGTAGTATCCTTTTAAAAAGTAC
The DNA here is from genome assembly GCA_964058755.1 of Campiglossa producta. Classification (NCBI taxonomy): domain Eukaryota; kingdom Metazoa; phylum Arthropoda; class Insecta; order Diptera; family Tephritidae; genus Campiglossa; species Campiglossa producta. Next base: position 80,103,208 of record CAXKVI010000005.1, read on the forward strand.
ATCTGTCCGATTTTATAGTAACAGTGGCTTTCCTAAGACTACGTTTGCATCATCTCGACGACGAGGTGTCGGTCGTCCTGCTTGAAGCGTTGAGAACACAGGTAAACTCTTTTACGAAAATCCACTCATGCAAGAAGTTTTCAAAGTCTAGTGGAAGTAAATGAGAAAGTATTGAAATGCCGAAAAAGCATCAGTAGTTCTCTTGTATTTAAAGATAAAGGTTTTTTAGCGGAGCTTGTTAGTAATCCTTTTGGTACAGCGGACTTTTTTCACGACAAGCACAGCTAAAACGAACAATCCACAAGATTACAAAACCACTAGTGGCATGCAAAAGCCTGGTAATTAAAACAGTTATTTGCAGTTTGTTGTAGTTGTGTCAACAAACCTGAATTAGAACACCAACATGCGGACGAGACTAATTAAAAATCTAACCAAAATATGTGGTAACTCAACAAAAAAAGAATGCAGCACAAGCTCGGTAAAAAACTACAAAGCTGAGAGAAGAGTGAAAAAGGAATCAAAAGATCACACAAAACAATTAGGCAGCACCAGTTGCTGCAGTTGTGGCAGAGACATTGAAAAAATTTAATGAAGAAAAATGTGATTTGCTCAGCTGGCAAGAGCGAATAAAATTAAAAATCTTCAAGCCACAAAAAAAAATAGCCAAAAGAGTAAACAACAACAAAACACCAACAAAAACATAAACACTTTGTTTTCTTTAAGTCGCAGAGCAATCGTACAACAAAGAGTTGCAAGTGTGAACCGCCACAAACCAGCTCATTTGTTTATACTCGCGCATATGCAAATGCTTATGTGGTACAGAACATGAATCGTCCGTGAAGGTCTCTGCCTTGCCTTGCTGACAAATTATGATTTATGCGTATTTGTCCCTCTCTGTCTGTTGCTGCTGCTACTTTACATTTTTCTTCAATGCTAATAATAAAGCACACATTTGCGAGATAAGAATATACCTCATATTTAACAGTTATCATAAATCTGCATTTTCGAATCAGCGGGGAATGACTTTGAAAATAAGGGGAATGACTTGCTTCGAAATAAAAATGTTCGCAATACACTTGAGAATTTGCTTGATGAGAAATTATTTCCGACGCCTTTCACTTCAGTATTTATACTTTTATGTTTAAGAATTGGGCGTTGCTGCAAATGGGCTGTGGTGTCAACAGTTGGGCGTGTATGTTAATAAGTTGATAGGGGGTAATTAGTGAGTGCTTGCCCTTCAGTTTGAAGTTAAGTTCGTTATGCCAAATTCCAATCACGAAAGAAATTGTCTCAATATCGGTTGCTATTCTACCATAATGCGAAACACTATAGTAAACCCTACAACCCATGCAGGCGGTACAAATGCCGCGTTTTAGTAGATTTTTAACAATTTTCGTAAGTTATATGCGTGGATGTACATTAGGGCGGTCCTTATTTGTATGGAGATTATTTTATCATCAGTTTTCCAAATGTTCCACCCCTAAATCGATGGTAATACAGCCGAAGATATCACACAGAAAATGGCTCTATGGAAACTCAAAAAATAAAAGTGATTTTTCTTTTTATCTAATACTCGAAATCGGTTGCACTATGGTCAGAGATATCAAATGCAAAATCTGGTTCGGATTGGAAACGCCTACGGCGTATCACAAGGGGGCTTATAAGTTCGCAGCTTGGGTCAGACACGTCACTGCCGACAGATACAAGTCTCAAACTATGAAGAATTTCAGCTTTTTAGGAACACTCGAATAAAAAAAAAAAACGAATGGCGGCGATATACCAACAGGTTATCATAGCGGCTTCTCTTCCAACTTGTAGCGTGTTGCTTTGATTTTTTTCCTACAAGTTGGCGGGACCTGCAGTTTTTGCCGACTCCGAACGGCACTTGCAAGCAAATGAGTTTTTGCTGAAAAGCTTCTCATGTCAGAAATACACGCGGAGAGTTTACCAAGCTACTGCTGAGGGGCGACCCCGTTTAGAAAAAATTACTGTTCTGAATAATTTTTGATGTTGGTTTTTGCCGGACATTGATATGACACGACTTGGTGTATTAGGCCGAGCACTTAACCGCTACACCACGGCGGCCACCTACACATAAATATATTTTAGATCCAACGGTGTACCGACAATCCATATATCGACGTGCCATACGAAAACTACCTTTTTTTCAATTTTTTACGAAAAGTAACACTTTTAAAATTTTGTAAGAAAACTGACACTTTTATTTTGTGTCTGACGAAAACTAGCACTTTTCAGTAGTACATTTTCTTCAGAGAAAAATGAAAGTGTAACTTTTCGTCAGACACAAACTTAAAGTGTTAGTTTTCGTATGGCACGTCGATGTGCTCAAACAAAAGATCGGAACTGACATGGGTCGCATACTCCTTTGTGACTCATCCCGAATTGATATTAGACAGATCGCATTTTTTCAGGATGTTCATAAGGAGCTCGTCAATGCCTTTGGCCTCCTTCCGATGAATAGCTAACTATTGCTTGTCAGGTATGTAGTCTTCTCTAAGGATCACGCACCTTCGACTTTATATTAGAATTATATTAGAATTGGATAAACTCTCACCTCTGCAAACTAAACTTTGAAATACACTATAGTTACGCTCTACATGTTGCGAGCCCTCACACTACACTACGTTCAACATACGTAGAATGCAGCAAATCAAAACAGATTTGGTTTCTCCGCTGAGTTCAACCTGCACGTACGCTGGTGAGTAAGCTCTAGCACAGCGCTCTCATACACTGCAAAAATGGCAAAGTACTCGTATCTAATCAATACTTTGTAGAGTATTCCCATACCGGAGTATGTATCCAATAGTAGTCCAATTTCATACAAAAAAGGCTATGCCCTAGGATTGGACCGCCTGTATACAATTAGTACTCCAATGTAAAGCTAGAGTTGGAGTAGGTGTTCCTCTCTCGCTACGTTTTCTACTCCAACTGGAATATTCTGGTTGGATCTTTTTTGGAAAATACTATTTGGAGTACCGGATGGAGCACTCTTATAGAACTTATACATTAGCGCAAATTCGGAATTTGGGAATTAACTTGAGCGTAATCTTCATTATAAGTTCCCAAAAATTAAGAAGATTTAAACCGATATAAGAGCAGAAAAAAATTTTCGCTGACAACACTCTTCAGATAAATAAACAAAAATAGCAACAAACGCAACCAAACGACAGAGATTAACGAGTTTCTAGGCGACATCTAGCGCCGGTAAAGAAACAAAAACAACAAGAAACACAACTAAATTTCAAAAATTGAGAGTATCAACCGCTAGATGTCGCCGGTAAATCAACAAATATTGGCTACATCTTTCTTTAAACCACAAGAAATGGCGGATTGGGCGCTAGATGACGCCGTGATGTTGGAATATTAATCTTCAATGTTGTGTGTATCAGGGTAAAATTTGAATCTATTTGAATCTGATTAAAGTAGATTTATTGGAGATAATCTCCGTGTGTGTATCCATTGCTTTAGTTGGATTAGGTGGTCCAATCCTAGGACGTCGCCATGTTTTCTATGAAATTTGAGCACCTTTTTATACCCAGCTGTACTTGTACACAGGGTATTATAACTTTGTTAGGATAACGGTTGGTTGTACAGGTATAAAGGAATCGAGATAGATATAGACTTCCATATATCAATATGATCAGGATCGAAAAAAAATTTGATTGAGCCATGTCCGCCCGTCCGTCCGTCCGTCCGTCTGTCCGTTAACACGATAACTTGAGCAAATAATGAGATATCTTCACCAAATTTGGCATGCGTACTTATTTGGGTTCAGAATAGATTGCTATTGAAAATGGGTAAAATCGGACCATAACCACGCCCCTTTTTCGATATCGAAAATTTCGAAAAACGTATAAAATGGGTTAATTCAATATTAGAAGCAGCTACAATGATAAAATTTGCAATATGTATTGATTTAGATATTCTAAGGCCGATTTTATAAAAAATTTTGAAAAGGGGGCGTGGTACCGCCCACGTATATTTGAAGAAATTTTAAAATTTTGACTCTTAATAACTTCAGAACAGTTTATGCTAGTATAACGAAATTTCGTAGAGGCCATACTATTGTTGTGGTAAATTCAGCTATAGAAAATAAACGAAATCGCTTCGCGACCACGCCTACTTTTTCATAAAAGTTATATTGAAAGGAGGTGGAAATATTGGAAAGTCCATATCTAATTAACTGATTTCGCTATAATAATATAATTTGGTACATACATCAACTTTCATATTCTTTACATAATTTTTTCAAAATTTTGGAAAGTGGGCGTGGCACCGCCCACTTATGAGTCAAGCAATTTTTAAATTCGACTGCTAACAACTTCAGAACGGTGTGAGATAGATTTACGAAACTAGGTACCAGGCATGTTATGTTTATGTAGAGTACTACCACAGAAAATAAGAAAAATCGGTGAACGATCACGCCCACTTTATGTGCACAGCTGGGTATGTAATGTTCGGTTTCACCCGAACTTAGACTTCCTTACTTGTTTTGTATGAAATTGGACTACTATTTATATATGGAATTGATTTTTATTGGAGTAGTATGGGTATTCCATGGGTATTCCAACGTTTTTACAGGGTAAGATAGGTCGTGCCAGCCGACACGATACTTCACATCACTAGTGAAACAAGTTTATCAAACACACACATTTTATGGTTCTACTGAATCGGAATAACATGTATCGAAAACTGTTTAAACTACTATCACAACTTCGTATTTTAGTCTCAACTTTGAACCAACAAGTTCCCTCACCATTTATTAACTTTCATACAGGGAACGTTCCAATTCTTGAAGTATATATTTACTCGCTTTGTTGTGGTATCAACCACCATTGTTGGCAAAATTAAAAACTCAATCAATTTTGTCCTGCAAAGAGTCACAACGCAAAAGTGAATGCCTCTATGGAATTAGAAAAAAAAAGTTGAACGAAAGCAGGAATAGTAGAACCGAATAATCAAAGCAAAAAATTGAAAAATTTCATTTATTGCAAATTAAATTTTCCGAAAGTTCAACACACATCCACTATCACATATGGGCAATGAGCCGCATGCAAAATGCGTATAAACAAACTCGAGAAAAACAATAACAGGAAATTTCAAAAACAGCAAACAATCGCAATTGAGTTGGATAACACAAAAAAAAAAAATAAATAAATAAATGGGAAGTGAGGAAATGAAGGTAATAACAACGAAATAAGTAAGAGGTAGGTAATAACACATTCACTATGCTGGACCACAAGCCTTTGTGCCCTTTTGCAAACTCCGAGTAAGTACTCGTGGAAGGGAAGATGGTAATAAAGAGAGCAGCGAGCCGGATGCTCAGCCGACTGAAGGGCCTTGTGGTAACGCATGCGATGGAGAAAAATGTTGTGGTACTGATTGATCTAAAACTGAAGGGAAGGGATATGGAAGAAAGAAATAGAAGCAGTAAGGGTATGGAGTGAATGTACCCTCACATGCAAGGCTAAGTTAAAGAGGCTGGTCAAAGATAGGGTTGTAAAATGGCATTGTTGAAGGACAGTGTTGAACAGCTGACTGAAAGTTAGTTAGCAAGGCAACGATTTAAGGGCATAACAGAGTAACAATGAACGACGAATTTACCACACTCAAAGTTGTCCAAGCGCTTTCGAATGCTGAAAGTTTTACGCTAGAACTTTTATACCCAACATACCTTAAACCAATTGTTCCATCGATAGACAGTATAGTACCAGAGGGTTCTAGTACGCGAGTAGCTCATTTGACCCTTCGGGGGTGCTACTGCTGGTTGTGATAACCACAAATATAGCAAAATTTGTTTTCTCTCTCAAGCTAACTCGCAGACCTACATAGGTATCTGCTGTTGGGTTTATGGCTTCAGTTTTATTCATACCCGACAGTGCTTGGACATAAGTCACCCAAAGCATCAGATAGAAGCCAACAATATTCTAAAGAGGAAATTTCCAAAAGCGGCAAAGAGAAGTATGGAACTGGGGATTCAAGCTTTTGAATAAACATTTCACCAGGAAGAAAAATTTACATTCATAATTGATGACGATCATCATCTTCCTTAACTCCTATTGGAGTCGATGGTCGAGGCCCTAGACCATTTGAATCGTATTCTGTTTGCCTCTTCGAGTTCTTTCTCTAACTTGTGCGCGAAGTTTTCGCTGGTGCACCAGGTCTTCGACTTCCCTGTGGATTCCATCGCAATGTTTGTCTGGCTATATTTACTGAAGGTCTTCTACGGTTGATTTCTTCCAAGCATAACCTTTAAATATTCTTTTTAGCCCTCGACAGTAACTGAAACAGTTTCAAACAACCACATAAAATAGCTTAAACTTCAGCTTTATACGATGGGTAGATTGAGCAATTCCACAGTTACTCGAGGAAAACGAATTACCAATAGGTTTTCGAAAGCTCTAATAGATACTTTGCAAAGTCACCGTCTTGATTTTGGAAACTTTTTCGTCACCTTTATGACTTTCCGTCATTTAAACAAGTTTACGCAGAGGGAGCAAATATGGGCAAACATTTTGTTTTTTTTTAGGAATCGATAGAAAATATTCCAAACTTTTTGATTTTATTATCGTTAAAAAGTGTAGCACGCAGTAGCACACTGATTTTTGTCTATCCAAATTAACAAAGGTAGCATTTATGAAGTTTAATTTTTTCTGGGTTTATAATGTTTAGTACTTATTGAAGTTAACTTCTTAGGCGGCGATATGAAGTTTTGATTGAGAGTAAAATTTGAGAAAACGGATGACGATGCAACGGAAGCTATGGGCACGGAAGTTGTGGCAGGAAGTTATGGCACGGAAATAGAAATTGTAGCCGATTTTCAGACGAATGTTGCAGACTTTCAGGCGTAGGCGTTTTTTCTTATATCTCGGGAACCGCTCAACCGATTTGAATAAAATTATACATAGTATGATTCATTCTAAGATTATATGGTGGGTGTTGCCACTTGGGGCGGTTCACAGGGTTGCCACCTGTCTCAATTTTTTTTTAATATTGAGCAATATATGCCAATATGGGTAATAAGGGAAAGGTATTTTCGGTCGCATTTCAAATATGACAATATCTAGCAGGGTTGCCACCTAGGGTTGCACCCAAACCGTATTTTAAATATTTTTGTCTTTATCTCGGATAATAAATGATATAGTTTGGTGGGACGAACCCCCAAGTCATTATGATTTTTGGATAAATGTTTAAAAGTAGGCGTGGCAACTCTCACCTTTCAGAAAGGCATATTTGAAAATTTCATGGGTCATAACTTTTAAACTGATAACGGTAGAACGATGAAATTTGGTACAAGGTATACTAGCATAATAGGGAGTATACCTGATGTAATTGGACGAAATCGCTTCCCTACCAGGCCCACTCCAGAAATGGAAAATTTCGAAAATCATATATATATTTAATGTTTGCTTTACCCGAACTTAGACTTCCTTACTTGTTCATAGTTGTTATTGTTTTTTGAAATATATACAGACCATCTGAAAGGATGGGGCGTGCAGCCGAATATATGTAATTGAAGTTTGTCTGAGTGGGTTGGCCTGATGAAACAGAGTTAAATACCAAAATAACAGCAAACAAACAAATGAACATGTAGCACAGAATATAGCAACAAAAACCAAACAAAACAACAAACAATCAAATTGTAGGTATCCTTACATTTGAGGTATCACGCCATAAGCGCTCCACTAACATATTGCAACTGTAAATGAATCAAAGTGAAGCATACTTATAGGCGGAGGAACACGAACTGAAAATGCAAAACACTGCAGTGAACATTTGCTTCTGTATCTATGTGTGATGTGATGGGCAGCGGTAACAGCAACAGCGAACTGGAGAAAGTTGAAGTAACACAGAATCGCAGACAAACAAACATAGAGAACTATTCCGATGGAAGGCAAAACCTTAATGAAATAAAACAAAGCACAACTTTAACATCCACTTTTTTGCAGCAATAAAACCACCTTTGGAACAACAAGCCAACAACTCAATACAATTCAATCCATATAGAAAAAAAAACAATAAACAGCAAAAATTTTGAAGTGGCCCTTCGGCTAATAATGCAACAATACTCTTTCATATGTTTGTAAAATAAATACAAAAGTTGGACTATAGCTGAGGCTGAACGGACTGGACATAAGCTGCCTTAGCCCAGCAATGCAAAATGCGTACAGTCACAAAAGTTACTAGTTGACAACTGCATTGCACTAACTGAATTGGAACTAGACTGTGAACAAATTTAAAGCGTGTGGAGTGATCACTTATAGGTCGAGTAAATATTCACAAGCCAACTGGTAAGAGTAGGTACTAACCAATATACTTCTCAAGCAACTTTGAAAGTACTCCACCCCGCTATCATATCAATGTAATGTAATTCATTACCTTTTCCCGCTGGGTAGACGCATCCTTTTTAATGAAAAAATAGTTCTCACAAACACAACAATGGACAAATACGTATATTGTATGTATGCATGCATCTAGGTATGTTCGATCAGTGACTGGCTTGTCTGTCAGTTGAATGAATGGTCCATAAAGGTATTTAACAAAATAATTGTCACAGGAATTCCTGCAGTTAAAAAAAATTTGACCTTTACTGGAATAGTTGAAGTGGTCACCTGACTGTCTGGTGACTTTATTAAACTGCGGATGACAATTTCCGTTTGCATTACGGTCACAATGTAGCAATTTAAAGTTTCATTTTTTTTTTACTGGAGCGAAAGTTAGTAAATGGATTTAAAAGCGTGGTACATACTAGCAATAGGACTTTTCACTAAATGAAATTCAATGAAGGGTGAATGTCGAGGATGAATCCATCTGTATGTAAATGCACTTCCACATGCCGAACTCTTCCTACTTTGAAATTTTTCCATCTACGAGGTGGCATCAGAGAGAAAAATAACAAGTAAGTTCGGGTAAGCCTAACATTAAGTACCCAGCGGTAGTTTTCATATGATTTGCGAAATTTTCCATTTCGGAAGTGGGCGTGGTTGGGAAGCGATTTCGTCCAATTACATCCCTATAATGCTAGAATACCTTGTAACAAATTCCATCGTTCTACCGTAGTCAGTTTAAAAGATATGACCCGTAAAATTTTCAAATATGCCTCCCTGAAAAGTGGGCGGTGCCATGCCTACTTCTAAAAATGTATCAAAACATCATAATAGAATGACTAGGGGGTTCATCCAACCAAACTATGTCATTTTACCCGTTTCCGTTACTGAACTATGTCAATTTAGGTGATTTTCGAAATTTTCGATATCGAAAGTGGGCATGGTTGGAGGGCGGTTTTATCCAATTTCATTAGGTATATTCCCGACGATACTTTGCATTGTGCCAAATTTCATCATTCTACCGTAATAAGTTTAAAAGTTACGACCAGTCGAATTTTCAAAAATGTCTATCTTAAAAGGGGCGGTGCCACGTCCACTTAAAAAATTTATAGAAAAATCATAAGAGAGTGACCTGGTGGATTCACCTATAAAATTATATAATTTTAGCCATTTCAGCTACCGAGATATGTCAATTTATGTGATTTTCGAAATTTTCGATATCGAAATAGGGGGCGTGGTTATCATCCGATTTCGCCTATTTTCAATATAAACCTATCTTGGCCAGAAAGTAACCTGTATACAAAGTTTCATGCAAATATCTCAATTTTTACTCAAGTTACCGTGTGCACGGGCAGACGGACAGACGGACGGACATGCCTTAATGCACTTTTTTTCAACCTAAGAACTTTCATATATGGAACTCTATATCTATCTCCATTATTTTGCGCAGTTATAATACCCTTGTATTAGTACTAGTACGCTGGGATAAAAATGTGTTTCACATGGTCTAATGTAATTAACATCTTTATTATCTTTTTTTTTTGCAAAATTTCAACGATTAATCCCCATACCAGCGGTATGAAGTTATGAAATTACCAGATATGCATAAGAAGTCTTCTAATCGCATGGAGTCTTTCAGTTTTATGCACAAAATACCTCAAAGTCATAAACAATCAATCACAGACACTAGCTTAAACTGCCTAAAATGCGTTGCACGCTCCACGTGTGTGAACGCCGGAAATGCTGCCTGAACTTTAATTAAAATTCAAATGCAGCAAATTTTCGTTAATTATGCACGCTTGAAAGCACACAAATGCAAAACAATTGGATTTCAATTGGGAGAAAGAGGCAGATATAGGAGAGCAGTAGAAAGCAGCACAGCTGGAGGATGCAGCCAACTGCAACGACCATACGTTTGTGGCACGTTCATCATTCATACTTCACAGCTTGCATACACCACAAACGTACATGCAAAAAGTTCGCAGATGAAATGTAAATCTCTGTGCAGTCGTCCAACAACCGGACACAATATGAGTTTGTGGCATCTGTCTGCGTGTCAACAATTCAATTAACGTGTTGTTGATGCATTCGTGGCATGCAGCAACTAAGCAAAAACGATTGGAAACAAACATTCTCGTCTACGTTCTGATGGATTTACGGTATTGTGTGAAATGGCATTTAAATGCAGGAACGCCTGCTGCCATCCACATTCAAATGTATCTATGTATGTTTGTATGTCTGCTTCTATGGTTTTATAATTGCATATGTGGCATGCAACGTAGATCATCATTCATGTTGGTAGCAAACTTTTGGTGCGTGGCTAGCTGTAAGGCGTTTTTAACCAATAAACATGAGTAGGTGGCAGGGCAAGTGTACCGCTATAATCCCGCTGCCTCAGATCGATGCATGTTGATACCGTTTTTTGTGGCGTTTTTCACTTGGACGGGGATTTAATGAGTATTTAATTGTGTGTCAGTCGCATGAGTATATGTCTGTATTATTCGATTTGTGTGGCTTTTGTTCTTGAGCGTGTGTGCGTATTTTTTATGTTTGCGCTGTTGGAATTTATTTCGTAGCATGCTTCCAGGCGTGAGAGCGCGTTCATAGCACATTAATGTCACGAAACAATGCGGGAACGCTTGCTAAGTGGCGGGGGTGGCATATCGTGATGTTAGTCGAAATTTTTATAACTCAATTTCCAATATGACTCCCTAAACAATCTTTTTTGAATTGTAAATGGATTTTTACTTTACTAGGATAATTGAAGTCTAATTAAAACAAAAAACCCTTGGCTACAATAAAATAATAAATTGCTACTACTAGTTTATCTGTGTCCACTATGTCCACTATTTTACTTTCTAATCTTTTGTTTTATTTTGTTTTATTTATATATGTTATTTCTTTTTATTTAATTTTTAAACTTTTTTTGTTTAATTTTTATTATTTTTTTTTTCTTTAGTTTAGTTAACGTCATTTTTTAATTTTATTTAAGCTTATTTTGTAATGTTTTATTTACGTTTATTTTATTTAATTAAATTTTTTTTTTATTTTATTTTATTTTATTTTATTGTTTTTTTTTTTAATTTATTTTATTTTATTTTAGTTTATTAATTTTATTTTATTTTATTTTATTTTATTTTAGTTTATTAATTTTATTTTTTTATTTTTATTTAAATTTTTATTTTATTTTATTTTATTTTATTTTATTTTATTTTTTTTTATTTTATTTTATTTTATTTTATTTTATTTTATTTTATTTTATTTTATTTTATTTTATTTTATTTTATTTTATTTTATTTTATTTTATTTTATTTTATTTTATTTTATTTCATTTTATTTTATTTTATTTTATTTTATTTTGTTTTATTTTATTTTATTTTATTTTATTTTATTTTATTTTATTTTATTTTATTTTATTTTATTTTATTTTATTTTATTTTATTTTTTTTATTTTATTTTATTTTATTTTTTTTTTATTTTTTTTTTTTTATTGCATTTTTTAATTTCATTTATTTTTTTCTTGATTTTACTTTATTTTTTTTTAATTTTTTTTTTTTTGTTTTATTTTATTTTTTTTTTTTATTTCATTTTGTTTTATTTTTTTTATTTTAATTGACTTTATTTTAGTTTATTATATTTTTTTATTTATTGTTATTTTTTGTTGTTTCATTAAATTTTTTTATGTAAAACCAGTTCTTTCGTTTAACTTGTTTTTTTTTTTTTGCTTTTTTATTGTGACACGATGCTGCAGGAGTTGCAAAGATGATGGGGAGGAGGAAACAGTGGAGCACCTCATCTGCAACTGTCCGGCTTTAAGCGGCGCGAGAACGCGCTTTTTGGGAGTTCCGTTCCTAGATAGCCTAAGCCAGATCGCGGAACTGGACATAAAGGACTTGATGGGCTTCATAAAGTCATCTAAGTGGTTCGAGAAGGAGTAATGGTGTCGGTTTAGGAGTGTCAGTCCCGGGATTCTGCTATGTGGAAAATCCCAACAACTCAGGGATTTTCCATATGGCTGGGTCCCGGGACTGACTTTCCTTGTGTTGGTGGTATCACAACGGGCCTTTCAAAACTGGCCTAAGTGTGCCTCTGCGGCAGCCACTTGAACCTACCTATTGTGACACGAAAATTTAAAAAAAAAAAAATGTTCTCCCTACATGTTGAATTAACAGACTAGCTCTTACTAATATATTAGCTACCTGTGCTATTATCTATAATTAGCAGCGAAAACTTTCCACGTCCCCACCTACTCCTGCCAAATTTGTCCTAAATATGCACTAGCTAAATAACTTTTAGTCTATAATCATGTTAACAATATTGAATTAAACGAAATGTAATGTAATTAACTTTACCCATTTATGAACATTATTTTAAGTGGCAATGACAGTGGCAAGCCAGTAAATGTGTCATACTTAATTAGAAAGTCAAAGCAAATGTGCAAAACAAATTGAGTAAAGTTCTGAGCAACAAAACTTGAGTGCCTTTAGCAAAGCTACTACAACAAACTTACAGGGTAGCAATGAAGCAAAAGACGATGCAGAGCAAAAAAGGAGAAAACACAGAGTATAATAATGTAGTGATTGCTAGCAATTTTACAAATATGCTATAAAGTTAGTAGCAACTAGAAGAAAAAAAGTTCACGAAAATCAAAATATCTAAATACTTGGAAAGGTATTTCGAGGCGTTCCCTGTAGGGCAAATCAAACACTGGCGGAGTACTGCCGAAGTGAAAGCGACACAAACGCCCCTGCGGATTGGGGGTTTACAATATGCCCGATTTAGGCATACCGGTCGTAAGAGGCGACTAATATGCACATAGGTAATGACGTGCTAACTCAATGGTAGATCTACGGATATGATGCCTCTCACCTCGCATTACTCGTCTTCTCCTTCCTTACGGATGGAGAGTTGACATGACCTAGAAGGTTGCAATGGTCATACCAAATCGCTCCCGAGACAGTCGGGCAGTACCCTAATGTAGTACCGGAGCTAACCGCGTTTATATCCGGTAAAGGAGTGTCAATTTCGGCATCACTTCCCAAAATCTTCGGGAAGTGTTTTGCTGGTAAAAACAACAACAAATTATGTGTATTTCCTACAGGGCACTGAAGTGCTGGGAGTGTATCTTTAAAAATCCATACAACTAAACAACAAAATAATCGAGCTACCAACATTCCTTGAAGAAATGTGGAGAGAAAGGAAAATAAAAATAAAATATAACAACAAAATTAATTAAAAGCAACGCCAACAAAGTATACTCGGCATATGTGGGAACCTAATAAAGGTTCGGTAAATTGGTATTATCAAAACCTTAATTTATACATGACGTGTAAAAATATTCTGTCGATACAGTGGTATAGTTTATTCTTGGTAGGTTCCCACCTACTTAAGTTGTTGGAGACCATTTTTGAAAAACCTGAGTAAAATCATAAATTTGGATTCAATTGGCTCTCCCAAATGTTAGTTTTACACAGAGAAAAATGAGCTGATAATTGATAAAAGTTAACAGTGATTTTAGATAAATCAACTTATATTTTGGTAAAAAAAACCCATATTTTGGTTGATATAACCATATTTTAGTTGATATGACCAAGATCACTGTCAATTTATATCCATTATCAGCTAAGTTTTCTCTGTGTGTAGATAAAAAGTTCCCCTATATGAAAACGTTTTGTAAACTCGACACGAGAAAACAGAAAACTGACGGGATTCTCATCTCATTTCAAGAAATTATTTTGGTTTTTGGTAACAAGCATTTCCAATATATAAATTGAAGCAACCGAAGCATTCCCAGCAGCGATCTACAGTGTATTCACAGATCTCCTTTATAAAATGCAAAGCTTCAACATTTCGCATTGTTTGCTTTTCATTAGCCAAATCATTGTAATACAAATACATATGAGTACATATTCTACCGGATGATAATTAAACTTGTTTTATTTGTTAAACCAGCATTTTTCTCCCTTTGTCAGACAGCGCATTTCCTAGCTTGCAGCGAGCATTCCAACTATGACCATAGAACAAATGCTGTTCTAACTATGTTCCAAAATAAGAGATAAGGGAACATTTTTATAGGTTTTTCTTTGATAGAAGTCTTCCTTTTGAATAAGATAAGGTACCTCAGTCAGAGTGAATTCCTGCTCGGATCGGGGGATTATTTTTTTTTAATTCAAAGACGACTGAAACCTGGGTTGCTCATATTCGAAAGAGATACTCTGCTCCCATTATATAACTCACTTCAACTTAATTTTCCCCAACTCAATCTCTCCCTTCCGACTCATAATTTCCTCTTCCAAATACTCTATATTTCCTTTTCTATCATCAATCCTATCACTTGCCTTAGCTCTGCTCATCTTCATGGTTTCTAACTAAACTTATCTTCAAAACGGTTAACCGAAATATTTCTCTCTTGAAACAAATGCCTGAGAGTTATTCCGGAGCTATGTGTAACACCAAAACTAATGTTATTATTATCTTGTTATTTATATTTCTTTTTTGCAAATATGACTGTTGTCTTAGTTACTATCGCCTTGCACAAAATATTTATGTAAAGGTTTGCGATGCGGACAGTCAACAAACAAAAAAAAAACAACTGAAAAACTGCATGCTCCAACTCTTTGTCCCTAGAACAAAAACATGGGCATGAACATATATTGAATAAAAAAGAACATGTTGTGGCCAAGTTACTTAGCTTTTTTTTGGTACTTTTTTTACATTGTACATTGGTTTCTCTCTTACAATAAGCTAGTGCAGAAAATAAAAAAAAAAACGCTTAACAAACGATAATCAGAACAAAGTATTTAAAGCTTGGTCGGGATTTGTGAATAAATAAAGACAGCGAAGTTAGCTTCAGAGCTTGTAATATAAGTTTCGAACAAACACTTCTGAGAATATCATGAACAATGTGATTTGCGATCAAAGATATGAAACTATAAATCGTAATATTCTGAAACCCTACAACATTCTATCAAATGTTATGTGTATATAGGTAGGTACTTAAAGCTTTTCTTCCTAGCTACCCCTAAAACGGGCCTGTTTGTAAAAATAGCACAGTAAACACCCATAAAGAGGAAAATATCACAGAAAGCAAGTACTAACAACATTAGCTATTAAATGGCATTACAACTGACAACTTTGAAGGACTACTCTCCGAAAACGATGGCATCAATAAAGCTCATACCAGCATAGGAAAAAGCTTTGTAAATGCATACACTAATGTTACTACTATTTTATGCGCTCTTGCATAATGTATGAAGAGTAAATAAACAGCAACAATAACAACTAAAATACAAGATAACAACAACAAAAACTGTGTAGGGTGTAGTACATTTGTTAATGTAGCATTAACAAAGTTAAGTGTTATCAGAGCAAATTTCCTAGTGCTCATTGTAGGTAAATAAATGTAGGTACATAGATGAGCAGTTAGGAAATAGGGATGTTACGGGAGTTAATTTAATGGAATCGAAATCGTGATCGGGTATTTCAAAATCGATTTACTGGATTCGTAAATTAGTTGAGGTGTGAGAGAAGGGTTGACAATTTTGGAATCGATAGGAAAGTACCAAAGCTAGCATTTATAAAGTAAAATTTTGGAAGGCTTATATTTGTTTTAATATTTGGTCGAATTGTCTGATTTTTTTTATTTAGCCAGAAAGTTCTATAATTTCCGTAAAAAACCGCAACTAAGACTATGCCTTCAAAAATTATATGTAAAGTTTACAAAAATTCTAAGCAGTTTAAGTTGCATAGTATTTTTTTTTTTACTACTTTTCTTTTAGCATCTGCTCGGAACCAAAATTGAAGTCCTGTGAAATTCAGTCGAAAGTTCGACCCGTGGGAATTAGAATAGAAGCTCAGTAACATCACTAAAGTCCATATACGTATTACCTACATATGCGAGTATATACTAGCACTACAACGACAAATAAATATGTAAACGAATGAATAAATAAATGTAAGTAAACCACTCGACTGTGAGAAATCAAAGCATAGCTCAAGGCGCACTAAACATGGCAAATGACAAAAAGGAAATGAAGGCAGACATACAAAAATATAAATTTTGCATACATCTATACATAAGAGTTTATATGTTCCTATGCTAAAACAACTGGCAAAGACTGAGCGCTTATAAGTCGGTTACGCTCATGAACGGCTACAACATGGTTAAAGTTGTGAAGCAAATCATAGCTAGAGCTACACCTAATTGAGGGTAATGTGATGTAGTTGGGGTGCAAATCATATTAAGCAGTGTGGGAGAGACTTGAAGTACCTACATAGACCTGCTGTCATCTCAGTGCCACTTAAAGTCGTGATGAAAAGTAGTTAAATACTTAGTGTGGAAAATAGTGTAATTGCTACTTAAAATGGAACATTTTGAGAGTGTTGCAAGCTCTAAATGAAGGTAAGTTATACATAAGTTAAATGATGAATGGATTCTTTTAAATTTCGTTTTTATTTTGTAAATAGTGTGCAAAACTAATTACTAAAAAGTGCTGTTTTTTTAGCTACAGGACATTAGTGATGTAGCATTTTGTCCCCGAGGTTTTGGTCCGAACTATAAATACTCAGTTCGCCTCACTGAAAGTAGGACGAAGCGACGTTCCCTTGGGCCGTGAAAATTACTAAAATATATATAAGCCAGCAAGAGTTTAACTTCATAAATACTACCTTTGATACTTAAGATAGACACAAATTGTGTGTGCTACAGAATGTTACACCTTCTAACATTAATACAATAAATGTTTGAAATGTTTTCTATCGATTCCTGTAAAAAAAGTTTGCCCATATTTGCCTGCCTTTACTTAAATCTGATTTAATAACAAAAAGTTAGTTAAAATTTGTATTTAAAAAAAGACATGACGTATACGTAACTTTTTTGATCAAGAATGTGTAAGCACAGGGAAACAAATACCTATGAAATGCTTCAAGAGGAAGCTGAAGAAACACGAAATAATGATTACAGAAAGTACAGGTTTTTGTTTTCTAGAATAAGCAATAGGATCTCTACCAATACAAATGTTATTAATAGACAAAAAGTGTATGGAATTGGATCCTGTTGTCCAGGATTGCTAACTTATTAAATATGCACTCAGAAAAAAGTTTCCTTATTTTGGCTCCAAAGACATGGCTTCGTTAAACTAAGTAAAATATTAGTTAATTTAAAGACTTTTTTGTCTTTGTGAACCCGGTATGCTTCGGTACTCCATTGCGGTACTGCCCGACTGTCTCGGGAGTGATTTGGTATGACCATTGGAACTATCTAGGTCATATCATTCCTCCATCCGTAGGGAAGGAGAAGATGGCTTATGAGAGGTGAGAGGCTTCATATCCGCAGATCAACCATCGATTTCGGACGTCATTACCTATGCACATATTAGTCGCCTCTACGACCGGTATGCCTACCTTGGCATATTCTAAACCCCTAACCCGCTGAGCACGCCAAGTTTCATGAAGATATCTTGCTTATATGAGCTGTAATTAAAATTGTGCATATTTATTTTATTTTAGGTCCAAGGCAAGTACCCCTCGGGGTGCGTACAGTCAATTATTTTTATGGGGTTAATTCGTTTTTACAATTTTTTAAGGTTGGATTGAGGGAGTTGTAAGCGTCAAAAGAAGCAGGTTGATGCCGCTCTAAATAAACTCGTTTTCGTTACTTATATTTTGAAGGTAAAGTGAAATCTTGTTCGACCTCAAAAAAAACAATCAACAGGTAACAATTATAGATGACTTCGGTTTCCTAAGCTCTTCCTTAAAATTTTTAAAATTATTTAGGTTAAAAATCAATTCTTAAATAGCAAACATTCCAGACTAGCAAAATCAATTTAAATTCCAAGCGTCGTTTGCTGGCAACTAAGGCAATTTCCTTTCAACAAATTCATAGATATAGTTGCAACAACAAAAAACTAAGGTGAATGCGGTTTACCGCTGGTGTTGTTGTTATTCTTGTTGTAGAATCTATAGATGCTGGCTGCTATGCATCTCGGTTTCGTTTTTGTTGTAACTCTTGTTGTCGTTGTTGCCTTGCATGTAAATGATACTCAAACGTACAACGTACTTGACTTGGCTTGCTCAGTTGCAGTTCAACGAAAAAAAATGGTATGATGAAGGCGAGGGCAGCATTACAGACGACAGCATGAATGCAGCAAAGCTACCGCATCGGAGTTGGTGGCCCCCAATGACAAAAAAGAAAGAAAAAAACTTAAAGTAGAAGTACTTAAAGTCTATAAATGTTTGTATGTTCGCCATGGTTGACAGTGCACCGCGCCTAACTAGACATATTTATTACACGTCGAGCTCGTCAAAAGCGCTGATATGACGGCTGACAAATATTTTACACATGTGGAATATGCATCCATTTGATATGGGTTGGTAGTTGCCAGACGATGATATAGGTATTTTACTTCTGGCGGAACATAGGAAAGTGAGGGATGAGTGAGGGTATAAGGGGAGCTTCGGTGTTGCACACCTGGTGGAATAAGAAGCCAGGTACGGAAACCTCTGCTTATCTAAATTTTTAGTTGAAGATTTTTTTTTCTTTAGATCAAATATGCCCTCCTCTTTTCACCCGATCACTCAGCTAGTCCCAAATCTCTACGTTCCACAGTGGTTCAGTTCCATTTTTTTGGAAAAAGAGACATGTCATTTGTGAGGTAATTATAAAATATTCCACAAAAATGTTCGAAATTGGTGAGCCCCTAGGGGAACCTCTCTTTGACCTATACAAAAAATATTTCTACAACAATTTGAACTAAAAAAAAAAATATCTTCAAGAAACTTGTGAAATACATAAGCATAAGTCCCTTGAACAGTATTAGACTGCTTTTACTTTCCAATTTCATAGACTTTTAGCTTTACAGACCCTGTACTTTCTGTACTCATTATTTAGGGATTCCTGAGCTTCCTCTTAAAGCATTCCAATAGGTAGTATTGCAGCATTAGTTATTTGTTTCCCTATGCCTACACATTTGCTAACAAAAAAATGATACGTTTACGTCATGTAACTTTTATGAAAATTTTAAGGCACTTTTCGTCATTTAATCAAGGAGGGCAAATATGTGCAAAATATTTTTTCAGGAGTCGAAAAAAAAAATTCCAAACATTCATTTTATTGTAGTTAGAAGATGTAGCACGCCGTAGCACCCACACTTTCTGTCTATCCAAAGTGGCAAAGGTAGCATTTATGAAGTATAATTTGGAAAGGCTTATTTATGTTTAATATTTTGTCGAATGCTTCAGCTCTCCTTTATACTACCTGATCACTGCAGTGTCTTCCATTCTGAAGTCTCAGCAATCATGGACGCCACGCCATGGATAGGTAAACGGCATTATCGGACAGTGTATCTTTATTTTCAGCAACAGCCAAGCGACCGTCAAATCCCTTAGCTCTTACTCATCAAACTCTGAACTGACGCTCATCTGTCGTCGATCTCTACACGATATGGGCCAACAGAACCGCGTGAACCTCACATGGGCCCGGGACACAGAGATATTGAGGGAAACTGTACGGCAGACGAACTTGCTAGGCAGGGCAGGACCCAGGAGGTTCTTCGGGACAAAGAGCGCTTAGGTATGCTGTTTGCCACATGCAAACTCCGCCAAGCCAACAAAAGATGGCTACAATCCCCAGGGGGCCGGATAACCAAGCAAACTTGGTCAAAAAAGGATCATAAAAGATCTAGACACATTTAGGTCCGAAGAAGGACGGAAATCTCCATATTATTAGCAATATTAACAGGGCACTGCCCTATTGATAGGCACGCAGAAAGGCTAGGTGTGCCCTGCCGACGATGCTGTAGGAGTTGCAAAGATGAGGAGGAGGAAGCGGTGGAGCACCTCGTCTGCAACTGCCCGGCTTTAAGCGGCGCGATAATGCGCTTTTTGGGAGACCCCTTCCTGGATAGCCTACGCCAGGTCGCGGAGCTGGACATAAAGGACTTGCTGGCTCATAAAGTCATCCAAATGGTTCGAAGAGGAGTAATGGTGTTAGTTTAGGAGTGTCAGTCCCGGGATTCTGCTATGTGGAGATTCCCAACAATTCAGGGATTTTCCATATGGCCGAGTCCGGGGACTGTTTTTCCTAGTGTTGGTGCTATCACAACGGGCCTTACAAAACTGGCCTAAACGTGCCTCTGCGACAGCCACTAGAACCTAACCTAACCTAACCTATCCTTCCTTTCCGCCACCCCTCTTCACCACTTTTCTGTGTATTTTTGTATACCTCCCGTTTGTGATTAGTGGCACTAATATGTCATTTTAATACTTTAATTAAAGAAATCGATCCAGTAATTAGGGGTTTTTAGATTATTTACATATATTTAGCTATAGTTCAAATAAGAATAAAAGCAGTCCTCCTTATTCCAACTCATTCATAAAACCATATGTTTATTTAGCGCTTACACAAACAATCCCGTACATCTTTCTAATCCACCGCAGTCTGAGCAAAAGCAACAATAAAAACAAGCACACTTGTGTTTCCAGTGACAGCATCTTTGGTGGCATTACTAGATAACTACTGCTGCCAAAGCCTGAAGCTTATGTTTGCATTCATTCATTTTTTTTTTTTTTCGTTTCATAACGTAAGTGCACATGTTTCCCCTATTTTTATCCTTTTTCCCTCTTTATATTTTAAGTTTTTTTAGCTCTTTTTTATTTGTAATACAATATTTTAAATTAACCTGTAGCTAAAATGCAATCACACAATCAGCTTTGCTTGGCTAACCTGTGATCTCATTCCGATACTCCCCACTCCAGCGTGAGCCATCGGCAATTCGTATCCACTCAGCCTTGCCACACCTACCCATGTTAGAACTCCTTGGCAGCAATGGTTGCATGGCTGGCTGGTTGATGAGCTGTTAGCCTTGTGGCGTTTTTTTGCTACTGCAACTTCATCGAGTTGCTTACGTTGCAAGCTGCCAGTTCATTTTCTTGGCAAGAAGAAGTCTCCAAAATGTAGCTGCAGCTGAAGCTCTATAAGTAAAGCATTGCTTTGGCTGTGCGCCAATGTGTTGATGTGTGTGTGTGTGTGTAGCAATTCCAGTCAAGAGAAGAATATACCTTTTAGGAAATATGCTAGTTTTCAATTCGAATTTTCTAACTAATCCGAAAGAACTCAAACTTGAACCAACTCTATATCCACAGCATTGACAGCATGAAGACTTCGTGATGCTATGACCAGTTCAATCAAAGGTCTTTTTTTTATTTATCTAAGAGCTCTGGCTAGACCACATGACTATTACCATATAGCCTCGATGTGATACACCTTTTCTGCCTATATTTTCAAGCCCTCATTAATGACAACCAGTTGTGTAGTAATTTGCAACTAGTTGACTTTTCTGCCGGTCTCCAGCAGGATTTTGTGCAAATAACGAAGCAAAAATGCCTTCAGGTGGTCCTTCAAATGTTTTTTGTTGTTCTTACACATATCTATATACATTTACTTTATTTAAGTATCATCATTGTTGTAGTATTTGCTGTGGGTGGTATTACACTTTGCAGCTGGCTATGTTTCTTGCTGTTGTTGTTATAGCTTCTGTTTGCTGCATTCTCGTATTTACAAGCATTGTTGTTTGCTGCAGGCAAAAGCTTCTTGTTTAACTAATTCAACGCAACCAACCACCTCTGGTGCATCTCCTTCATTCTTTGTTCTTTGTAGCTTCTCTTCGCTTCCCATGCGCTCGCTCGCTTCCACTTTACCGGTGTAATCAGCTTCATTGCAACTGGGTAACCAAAGCTTTATTTAATGCCATTAGTGCCAGCAAAACACTGCAAAGCATCGAATTTTTATTTTTGGCTTATTTTCATTAATTCCATTTTATCTTAATTTTTATTTTATTTTTTCAATTCCCACATGTGTGCTTTTATAGTTTGCTCGTTTAAGTGCAGCATCAGCAAATTCCTTTGTTGCAATTTCCTCTTTGGGTTCAATGCCTTTATTAGTTAAATTGAAATACTAAACTCACAAAAATTCCATTTGCTTGCATCCAATTTTTTAAACTATTTTCGTAAGGGACTCACATATTTAAAACAAAGAATCAGCTTAAATAGAGAGAATAATCAAGTTCTGATTGATCTTGATAGTAGGTTTAGCTGGCTAGGCTAGTTTTAGAAGGCCCGTTGTGATACCACCAACACTAGGAATGTCAATCCCGGGACTCCGCCATATGGAAAATTCCAGTGTTGTCGGGACTCTCCACATAGTAGAATCGCGCGTTGACACTCGTAAACCGGCACCGTTACCTCCTATCGAACCCTTTAGTATAATCTAATCTTGGCTTGCCTCATTTATTGACGCTTAACTGCCTAGGCGAATTTAGCCGCTTTGTATCAAAGCACGTCAGCCGTTCCTTTTTAGCGCGAACTGACGCCATTTGGAGAGCCATCTTCGACCTAACCATGTAACCGGGCAATGGGAGCACATCTCCGACTCATTGCGTACCGCCGCTTGGAAACACCAAGGGAGTTCAAGTCATCCTGCACTTGTCGTTTCCATCTCAGGCGAGGTCGCCCCTTCCTCTGCTGCCGAATTCGGGTGTCAATAGAAAAACCTTCGCTGCACTGTAGTCAGGTCTGCGTAAAGCTCGCACAGCTCATTGTTAAAATTCCAAATACTCCAAGGGTCATCTCATCTGCTCTTGGCACTGTCCATGATTCCGAGCCATATATCAGGACTGGTATGATGAGAGACTTATAAAGCGTGATCTTTGTGTGTCGAGAGACGACTTTACTTCTCTATTGCCTACTTAGTCCAAAGTAACACTTGTTGGTAAGAGTGATTCTCCTATCGAACCTTTTTGGTGACTTAATAAAGGCCATCAAGTTCTTTATGTCTAGCTCCGCGACCTGGCGTAGGCTATCCAGGGAGGGAACTCCTAAAAAGCGCCTTCTCGCGTCACTTTAAGCCTTGCAGCTGCAGATGAGGTGCTCCATCGTTTCTTCCTCCTCATCAGCTTTGCATTCCTTTAGCAAAGCAAGGCAGTGTTCTGCTAATACCCCTATTAATTTGGAGATTTCCATCCTTCTTAGTTCGCAAAAATGTCTAGATCTTATCTTAGTATCATATTTTGGCCAGGTTTGTTTGGATATCCGGCACCCTGGGGATTGTACCTATATTTCATTGGCTTAACGGAAAGTTAACTCCTTCAGCATTAGTTTGCATGCGACAAAGGTCATACCTAAGCGTCCTCTATACCGACGAACCTTCTTGGTCGTGCCCTTCCTAGCAAGTTCGTCTGCCCTAAAGTTTCTCTCAATGTTCCCGAGTCCCGGGACCCATATGACGTTCGCGCTGCTTTGTTGGGCCATGTCTTGAAATGATCGACGACAGCTGAGCTTCAGTTCAGAGTTGAACGAGTAAAGACAGGATGTCTCCCTATCCATTCCGCGACGTCCATGATTGCTGAGAATCCAGTCTGAAAGACGTTGCAATGATTAGGTAGTGTGAAGGTGAGCTCAAGGTCCAGGTAATTTGACCGTAAATATATATTTAAGTGCCTTTCTCTCCCAGTCTTCCCTGCTGGAAATATTTATTCTGAAGTAGCTATCGTCGACTGCTGGGGTCGCACAACTACCTGTGCTCAGAGAAAGAAAGCTATAAGATCCCAGAATACTGTAGTGTCCGGTAGTGCTTGTGCCTCAACCGGATGTTTCCCTTAGACAAGGGGCCGAAGCTTCTGTTGCCCGGTACCCGGCCATATCGAGAAGCATAATGCCAAGAAAGGTTTGGAGAGCTTCGTTAGGCGTAAATTTAGGATTATTTAAACGCACAAATTTAGTTTGCAAGCTTTATAGAATCGGTATACCAATCCCTGTTCCAATATACAATGTTAGCTGTCAAATAAACAAATAAATACAACGGAAACGGAAACGCATTCAAATGGAATCAAATCTGAGGCAAGATTTGAAAAAAAAAAAAACAATTTTAAACCAAAATGCAAAAACAATGAAGCCAACAAACCAATCGAAACTCCCCATCCTCCAACAATCAAAGTCAGCAAAATAGGGAAAAACGGCAGGAAAACAACGCATGCCAGCAGCAATTCCATTTCAGGTAACTTCCTCAGTTGGCTAAAACGCGTAAACTCCCATAGAAAATCCGAAATACGTGCGCTTGTGAGGCATGCAAAAATTCTGTAGATTTTTAATTTCAAAATCATTTCGGGCAAAAATTCACTTCGTTTACCCGCCTTCCCGTTCATCTCCTGGTTTATGCGCTGTTTCTAAAATGAAATTCCTTTTTTTGGCAATTTTGGCGCTTGCGGCTGTCCATTCACTCATTGCTTCCGCTTTTCATTTGTTTATGATTACTAAGGTCTTTCGATTTTTCTTGTGCTAGCTTTCACGCCAGCATTGCATATGAAAACGCGCTAAAATACCGTAAAATACCAATTTTTTGTGTGAAGTGGGGATTTGTATACCCAGTTGCAAATGGGAGACAAGCTAATAGAAACGCTACTGCGAGATGCTCAGACCCCACGTTCGCTCACTAAAAGGGGACTCAACAGTCTTCAGTTACCTTGATGCCTGTCAAGTTTCTATCAGTCCCCGGTAAATGTAATTTGGTTTCTGATTACTCGGATGCCTGAGAGACTTATCCGAAGTTCAGACCAGACTTTTAAGAATTTATTTTGTTAAATTCCATTCAGCCTGATTTAACCGTGTCCGATAGCTTATAGTAATTGCCAAAAGGAAAGAGTTAAACAAAGGGTATACAAGTTTTCCAATTAGTCGAACAAGCTTCTGTAACACTACGGACATTTTCAGTCCATGTAGTTCTTCACAGAACAGAATAATTAATTCAATTTATTCCATAAGAAGAACTGTCATATACCACACCCAAGTTCCGTCCGGAGTTTTCTTTAAGTTCTTAATGTTTTTACCAAAGCCGCATCTGAGTATAAACGTTCGCTTTCGCCCTACCGTCCATAACTTATCTTGATTTTTTTTTTTCATTTCTCACTCCAACCACTAAATGGGTAGGAGATTTGCGAATACCAGAGCTGTCCTAAACAGAACGCGGAAAATTCAAATAGCCTCGAGGTGTCGAGTGGTTGGAATGATGAAATTTGAAGAGGAAATTAGGAAAATATTTTTTTTTTTTTTTTTGCATGCAACGTCCAATCCCTACCACCTTTTGAAATACAAATACAAACAGAGTGGCTTGCTAAAGCAATGAGAAAACTAAGTAAATTCTGTTTCCACTTCAAAAACTGTGTAAATCTTTTAAAGTAAGTAGATCTATTGATTTTTTCGTTCTTCTCTGTTTGCTTCAGCGTGTACTTGTGTTAGGGAAAGTGTGGTTATAATCGTCCTCTGTATCTCGTTTCCACTTTAATTAAAGCTTAGCGTGTTCACTTAAATGAAAATTATTGTATTATTTTGACAGTTACGTAGAATAATTGTCACAGTTAATGAAGTTTGTGGTTGCTGGTATCTACTTGACGAAAGCGCGATGTCGAGGTGTATACAAAACTCTTAACAACTGAGATGATGGGCTGTAAATGAAGAAAGAATAGGTTGTGGGAAATTTGATGAAATTTCAACATTTTGATTGCCGCTTCAAGCTCAGCGGGATAAGCGTCAATGAATTCAGTTAAGATGAGCCTGCTAAGAGGGTGGGTTAAATCGAAGCTTTAAGTAAAAACAAGTAAGGAAATCTAAGTTCGGGTAAACCGAACATTAAATACCCAGCGCTAGTCTCCCATATCAAAAGTGGGCGTGGTCAACAAGCGATTTCGTCCAATTTCGTACTCCCTCCCTAGCATACCTTGTGCCAGATTTCACGATTCTACCGTAATCCGTCTAAAACTTATGACCAGCAGAATTTAAAAAAATGCCTACCTTAAAATTGGGGAGTCCTATTACGCTGCGTATAAAATACTAATCTCTTTCATTTTAAAGAGTTGTGAGAAATGTGAAGAACATCTTTGAACCGCAATTACGCAAATAACGTTTAGAACAGAGCCCGGCAACATTGGTAGTGCCTAGTTGATGGAAAAATAGCGACTGAGCATACAAACGACATCCATTGATTGCTCAGTGAGATCATAGCGCTCTTACAAGCACAGCAACTATTTCATTGTTCGAGAGGACGTAATAGTCTCTGTGAATCTCGCTCTGAGATTTTCGGATAGTTTCCCCACTAGTTGCCTAGGCCTGGTTTAGAGACTGGCAGCCTTTAACTTTATATCAGTGGTTGGCACGGAGAGAGAGCTCACTAGGTTAAAGCATAATTTGGTATGAGAGTCTCTGTTAAGATATCGTCGCTCGCTTGCCAGAAGCATGAATGTGCCAAAATTAAAATTTTGGGAAATCGTATTTGAAAGTTTTTTCCTCTAGCAAAATTTAAAATTTTAGTTTTTAACATAAATATGTTTTTGCAGGTTTTATTCTCATTATACTCTTTCCACTCCTATAGTTTTTACGTTAATATTCCCCTTAGGTTCAATTCAGAGATTTGGCACATTCATCTTTAAAAAAATTCCGAACAAAAAGTTTAAAAACTGAATAAAATTTTTGTTTTGCCAGAAGCATGAATGTGTTGCCCTCAACGACAGATACCATGGCGTATATGTAACAATTTTGCTACCCATTAATGTTTCTGGCAAAACGAAATTTTTAAAAACATGAATACATATGTAGCACATTCGTTTTTCTGGCACAATTTTCAAAAGTTGAACTACACTATTAAGTCACACATTCATGCCTCTGGCAAGCGAGCTACGATATGTAAGTTAACGAATAATGCAAAACGGAAGTTTTATATAATGTTATGAATCATCGAGCTAACACCCACCATCACCAACGACCTGATCTATCGTCATGCCTAATTCTGCAGAAGGTCCATATTAAGAGAACCTGTTTTTCCTTCCTACCCTGCAGGCAAAAAACTGGTTATGACTGTGATATGTGACCGGTCACAAACACAATTGCCCTATCACAGTTTAAGTCCATTAGTATGAAAACGACTCAGAACTTTAACATGGGGTTGTCATTGGAGGGGACCAATTGCCACCTTATAAGGACTTTTGGGGCGAAAATGTAATGGGTTGGAAGGAAGACTCTTGATTGGATGAAAAAGCTAGGAAACCTTGTGATTGGTTGAAAGGCCCAGTTCATTACCGAAAATACACGGACAAACTCAACGACGAAAACCGACACATTTCAAGACGACAAATGGTCTCCCCAAGCAACCTAAGGTGGTGAATACGGACCTACTACTAGGATGACTCTGAGTATTGCAGGTGGTGGATATTCACATTCTCTGCATTACAATAGGTCGTTCTAGTAGCGGATCCGTTATCATTGGTTCCACCGCCCCTTTAGTGGCAATTGTCACCATTTGACTGAAGGGCAGCAACGCTTCCAGCTCCGTCAGGACTAAGAAGTACCTCTACGAGCCGTTTAAGATAAAACGAAGCGCCAGAAAAGGATCGTGCGATTTTCTTAACTTAATGCTAAAGAAGGTAAACAGTAGAAAATTTGTTATCTAAACAATGCAAGAGAGCAATAAAAAAGGTAATATGCAATAAAAACGGTTTTAAAAAAAATTACACTTAGAACGTTATTCGCGATGATGCTTCAATTGACGACCGCTCCGGTTCAAGGGGTGTTCCAAGATGTTCCCATTGATTTAAAAAAAAAGAATTAAATCTGTATTTGCTTAGCAGCCATTGCCAAAATCTCTTAGACCGTTAAGCACCAGTTAATGAATGACTATTTAGTAGGATCGTGTTTCCGTAAAACTTATCTTTATATGACTTTCATTATAAGCATTTGGGAAAAAAAATGATTTCATCCATATCGATTTCTTAATACAAATAGCAAACATAATAATTCTCGTGGGACTGCATTGGCCTTGCCGTTTTTAAGATTTTCAAGACAATTTCAGTAATATACCACCTTTTATTGTCGTCACAACCAAAAAAAAAAAAAGCAATACAAAAGTATTATTTTTGTTTATTTAGGTCCATTTTACATGGTCGGCAAAAGGAATATCTGTGTGAAAATATATTCAAAAATTTTAATTTATTTTAATATAAACAACTAGTGGTGGGAGTTTGATATTATTTTGAGCCTTTCTTAATATTCACTTTTAGGTATTACTCATTTGGGCGTTGGTTTAAAGTTTTTATTATTTGCTTTTTTTTTTTTTTTAGCACAATCATCATCCAGAACAAACAAACAGACTTAATGAATTTATTAATTTATTAAAAAAAAAAAAGAATAATTTATACTTACTTTTGCACGGAACCATCATTATATTGTAGATAAGTATTTTAAACTAAAGATATTTCAAAACTTACCTAAAAGTAGAAAAGAAAAAATATAATTAGTACGAAGTCACGAAATTTTATAAAAATAATATACCGACTTGAGAAAAATTTTTCAAAAATTCACATTCCCGACAGAATCGATGATAAACATAATTATCGTCCTACATTAATAAGCTTAAATAAATCTAGTCTGGTTTTATTTTGATTTGATTGACTTAAAGTCTAAACTTTTGACATTGGAATCTGATTCAAGTTCCGAGTGGTTGAAATTAACTTTTTTTAAATAACTGTTGAGTCAACAGTCGTATTTTTAATCAACAAAATTTGGTAAATCTGATGGAATTTTGGGTTAGTTCAACAGCGAGGGAACTGTCATTTGAAAAACAACAAACTTCTGCAGTTAATCCAACATCGAAGTTACTGTCATTGGAAAAAACCTCCATCTACTTATGCAATTATAAACAATGTATTTCGAATATTCCATAAACTATTTGCGAATTACAATAGTATGTAATGGAGATAGTATGAAAATGAACGTAATAATCATAGCTTAAGTCGCGTAAACAACTGTCATACAACAAAACGGAAACTAGACGTCGGCCAGCATAAGTACGCGAACAAGTTTGTAATAATAAGTATGCGATACCTGCACTCAGAGAAAAAATCACAGTTATACAACAAAGTTTTGGTATTAACAGTAGAGGACACTGTTAATACCAAAACTGGTTGATTTGACGGAAATCTGGTCAAGTAAACAGATGTATGGGTTCATTGGACGATAACATTGACATTTGACGATAACGATGACATTGTTATTTCAACTGTTGAATGTATATGTTGATCCAACAGACTAATACTCTTGATTATTAACAAAAATGTCAGTTGTGTTGCCAACTAGTACTGTTTAATGAACAGTTTGGTTATTTTTAACAGATTTAACAGTTAATTCAACAGCGAAGGAACTGTCATTTGAAAAACAACAAACTTCTGCAGTGAATCCAACAGCGAAGATACTGTCATTACTGTCATAAAACAAAGCTGCAATTCGACGCCATCAAACATAAGTACGCGATGGCCTGATGGTTAACATCTCCGTTCAGCAGTCAAAGCAGAGTGAGCTCGATTCTCGGTGGAGGCAACAAAGCTTGCCACGTTGCTTTGTGTCATTTAGAGCGAAGCTGTAATTAGACGCTGGCAAGCATGAATAAGCGATGGCATAATGGTTAGACAGTAGAGACCTGGGTTTGAGCGTTCAAGAGAACTGAGTTCGATTCTCGGTGAAGTCACATTATAAGAACTCTAAAAAAAATTTTGTTTCTGTTTTTTTTTTTACTTATTTTGGTGTTAAAATATCACTTATTTTAGTTATATACATAAAAAAAAAAAATTATATTGACTTCACCGAGAATCGAACTCAGAATACCTAAGACAACAAAATTTTCTGTTAAAACAACAGCTTACCTGTTAACTTAACAGCATAAACATACGAATCTGGCATACGAACAGTCCCGTTTGTTAAGACCCTGCTAGACAGTGCTTTGACATTCAGTCAGCTTTGTAATGTTGCCTATGAAAACATGATAGAAAATCTTGATGTAAATATAAAACAGCTGATATTTACATCACGATTTTCTATCACGTTTTCAAGGGCAACATTACAAAGCTGACTGAATGTCATAGCACTGTCTAGCAGGGGAATTAACTGATGAAAGTTCAAGGGGACAGAAATTTTGTAAACTCGACAGTAAAATCTGGCAAATCAACTGTCACGGTTGTTAACACTTAACAGAAAACTGTTGAAGCAACGAATTAATTACAGTCGATTGGACAGAAATTTTGTATACATATTAAACGATAAAACTGTTCAAATTTTAACGAACGAACAGCATCTGTGGTTTCAACAGATATATCGTGTGGATGGTTTTTGCCTGTGAAATCTGTTGTTTTAACCAGTAATCTAGTTAATTCTACTGTATTTTTTCTCTAAGTGCGGGTTGAGCGTTCAAGTGACCTGAGTCCGATTCTCGGTGACTTCAGTATAAGAATATTTTATTTCGGTGTTAAAATAAGACTTATTAAAAAAAAAAAAAAAACAATTATATTGACTTCACCGAGAATCGAACCAGCAACCCCTAGAACAACAAAATAACAGCTTAACTGTTAACTTAAGGTATCTACTACCCACGCTCATAGCCTTCGCCAACACTATTATTATATGGCATCCCAGTAAGCCAACATTAAGTAATTAATCGCCAAGAGATATTTTAACATACAAAAAAAGTTCATAAATCTACTACATACATATAAATTAATCAAATAGCTAGGCCGCTTGCGCATCACTCATCCAGCCACTCCATCATTCAATCAGTAGTTTATTAGCGTGAAGTATTGCCAGCGAAAAAAAATCGTTTACATAAAATAGTCTCCATCAAATTTATTGTTTGCAAACATAATGAATTGTTGTTGAAAAATCTCTTTGTTTGCCGCTGCTCTTTTGTCATTGGCTTTTTTTGTTTGGTCCATCAGCAGCAACAGCACTTGAATGCGCTTAATTAAAATTGTTAATTATTTTCATGAAATTTGCATTTCAATTGAAATTTGCATAAATTAAGCGCAACAGAGCTTAAAAAAAATCAGGTGAAACAAACTGATAATAAAAAGGGGAAACAAAGAAGCCATATTAACGGCAAAAAGCACTCACGTTTCAAATGACTTTTTCAATTTTAGGGAAACTGATTATAAACCTATTATAGGTACTAGCGGTAATATAAAAATTGACTAAGGCCTTTTTTCACAGATTCATTTAAGTTATTTAATTGAATTTTCACTATATAAATTGTTGGTAGAAGTCCCCTTGATATCAGACCAGAGGTTAACTCACCAACGTTGGGCAGTTAGCCTTAGGCTTACTCAAAATGGAAATTGGAATGTTGTGGAACGTAAGTTAACCCGGCACTGTAAAAATGGTCATAAGGAGTTAATTCTTTAAAGACCCATCATTCAATTTAAATACTCATATTGAATTTTACAACAAATATGTTAGAAGTTTTTTGTAAATTTCATTCATCGATTAAAATTATTTATGGCATTGTTAATTAACTCTCAACTAAAATCACTTAAACTCACCAATACACGCCCGTACATCAATTTGTTTTGAAGTGTTAATAAGTAAAGTAATTGATTTGGAAATCTATAATATTGTAATTAGTCATTGCATATTAGGAGTGCCGAACCTGGGATACTAATCATTTCGGGATCTATTTGCTTCATTCTTGACAGTGTGCTTTCTATTTTTTTGTCGTTCAATATAATTTAATTTAATATTTTGTATACCTTTCATGTCCGATGTTTGTAAGTGTGAGAAGAAGAAGAGATGGACCCATCAACAAGTATACCGAAATGATCAAGATGCCGAGATGAGTGGATTTAACGATGTCCGTCTGTCTGTCTGTTTGAACGCAGTTTTTGAGATACTTGGCTAAAATATGGTATGCGGCCAAAATTCTCTAATATAGAAATCATTTGTCGGAACCAGGAAGACCGGACCAATATTATGACACCCCTTAATTAAACAGGTAGGAACGTGCTATATGTTCAATATCGATGTTGAAAAGCATTGAAATGGAATAGATATTTCACAAAGCCCCATACAATCGATTGTTCCAATAAACGGATTTTGCAATATCGGTGTTGAAAATCATTGAGATGGGATAAATATTTCACATAGCCCCCATACAATCGATTTTTTCCGATAAGCGGATTTTGGTAGATAGCTCCTGTAATTAGATAGGTAAAAAATTTCGTAACTATTAATCTTTTAGAATGTGGAATGTCGAAGTTAAAAATCAATGAGATTGGACCAATAAAACAAATCGCCCCCATATAATCGATAGTTCCGATAATTTCGGTATGAATAAAATTTAAATTCACACAGGCTGTACTGGAGATCAAACAGTGAAAATCGTGACGCTTATTTATGAAAGATATATAGCCTTCGGCACAGCCGAAGACAGCTTTCCTTGTTATTTTTTTTTTTTTTTTTTTGAAAATCTTTGAAAAGTTGGTGGATTTTTAACCGTTTGTGAATAATTTTTCTTAAATTATTCTGTTTTGTATTATTAGTTAACAAGATGGAAAAGCAACAAGAATTACAAGCTACCATGATTACGTAATTTCGGCCTTGCTCAAGGGCCTTGTCAAATGGCTTTTTTTTAATCTTATTACATTTATTTTACGTTTTTTTGTATTTTGCGTTCTTATATTTTATTTTAATTTATTTATTTAGCTTTATTTTGTTGCTTATTTTTTAATTAAATTTTTCCTTTATTTTCCTTTAGTTTTATTTTTATTCTTTTTTTCCTTTCTTTTCTTTTCTTTTCTTTTTTTTCTTTTCTTTTTTTTATTATTTTTTTATTTTCTTTTTATTTTTTTTTAATTTTTTTTTTCATGTTTTTTATATTCTTTTCTTCCTATTTTTTTATTCAAGTTTATTTTATTTTTATTTTTTTTGTTACTTTACTTTAGCAGAAAATCTTTCAGTAGAGACATTTCGGGATCGCGTACCTCTAAAAAAATTTACAGGCCTAGCACATTTTCACTTACATATGTACATTAGGGGGGTCCTTATTTGTAGGGAGACAATTTTATAATCAGATTTTCAAAGCCTCCCCTACATAGATAGTAATATACATATTTAGACGAAGATATCACCCACAAATTTTGGTCGCGATTGAAATCGATTAAGGCGTGTCGCACGGGAGTCAAAGTTAAGATTAAAAAATCAAAACCATTTTTCTTTTTATCTAATCAAAATCGATATCATTATCTGAACTTTGACCCTAATGCGACATGCATATGCCATCTCCAATCGAGATACAAATTTATGTGCGATATAGTTGACCGTGGTGCAACCTATCTATAGTGTGAGACTGGAAAAATGTTTACGTTTGATTATAAGTACTACCATAATGTATATGCTTATAAATATTTAGTCATTAAAGAGAAATGCATTGACTGCTCACTAACGGTTTACAAATGCCAATTAGTTTGCCACCAACACTTGACACCATACCTTTTTTTGCATCAATAATCAATAGCGCTTAATTTCAACGCTTACATATTTCAATTAACTAGCAAAATACCTGCAATTATATTGAAGAAATATTCATAGCATATAATTTAATGTAAATTCATGATGGAAATAGTTGTTGATTAAGCGCATTCCAATAGATCGTGTTTTTTTTCCTCATTCACATATCTCAGTACGGTAGCTTGTAGGTCTTGTAGCCATGCATATGCAAATAGCTTAAACAAGCTACCGGTTTTTGTTTTTTAGGAAACTATGAATAGTATTTTAATAAACAACCACACACATTTTTACCAGACTCCTTGAACTCATTCACACACATTTTCCAATCTCTATCAAAGGCGCTTTATTCAATTAAGACCTCAAATTAATCTACAGTTAAGTAGCTGAGAGCTGTCAATTTATTACGGTAGTACATAATAAATTTGTGTATAGACCACAATTTAAAACCTACTACATTTGTGTGACCATATATAACCGATTTTCGGGAGCTCGAGAACAAACCGACTAACACCAGTAAGGTCGGAGGTTTTTATATTCACCCTGCTAATATAATCTAATCTTGGCTTGCGTCATTTATTGACGCTTAGCCGCCTAAACGATTTTGGCCGTTTCGTAGCAAAGCACGCCAGTCATTCCTTTTTAGTTATAATTGACGCCAATTGGAAACCCCAAGGGAGTTCAAGTCATCCTCCACTTGTTGTTTTCATCGCAGTCGAGGCCTTCCTCCGCGGCCGAATTCGGGTGTCGAGAGGAAAACCTTCTGTGCTGGGGCTTCTTTGTCCATTCGCATAATATGACCCAGTCTGCGTAAAGCTCGTACATCTCATCGTTAAATTTCCTTTGATACTCGCGTTGGCATCACGACAGGACCATAAATCTTCCAGAAAACTTTTCAGTAAAATACTCCAAGGGTCATCTCATCTTCTCTTGACACTGTCCATGAATTCGAGCCGTACAGCAGGACTGGTATGATGAGAGACTTATAAAGCGTGTTCTTTGTTTGTCGATAGAGGACTTTACTTCTCATTTGCTTACTTAGTCCAAAGTAAAACTTGTTGGCAAGAGTTATTCTCCATTGGCTTTCTAGGCTGATATTATTTGCGGTATTAATGCTGGTTCCCTAAGATACGAAGTCCCTCACCGTTACAAATTTGTAGCTATCAACGGTGACTTGGCTGCCAGACTTCGTCTTGTTCTCGTTGACCGCAAGACCCACTTTTTCGCTTCCTTATCCAGTCTAGAGAAGGCAACGCTTATGGCGCGGTTGTTAAGACTGCTGCTGCTAGAAGTATCTTCTCCAGCATCAGGTTGAAGAAATCGCACGAAAGGGAGTCGCCATGTCTGAAGCCTCACTTGGTTTCAATTGCTCAGAAAGGTCTTTCCCGATTCTGACGGAGCTGTTGGTACTGCTCAACTTCCCTACAAAGCTGTATATAAAATTACAGTCAATGTACAAGAAGTCAAATTCAGACATGGCGGCATACAGGCAACTCTCTTTCGTGCTGTCAAAAGCGGCTTTAAAATCGACAAAGAGAAAGTGAGGCTTAACAAGACCTGAAATTCCTGTTAAGGGCGACTCTTCC
Organism: Campiglossa producta; assembly: GCA_964058755.1. Taxonomy (NCBI): domain Eukaryota; kingdom Metazoa; phylum Arthropoda; class Insecta; order Diptera; family Tephritidae; genus Campiglossa; species Campiglossa producta. The sequence continues at coordinate 80,138,501 of CAXKVI010000005.1, forward strand.
GGAATTTCTGCGTGGTTTATATGGGCATGTTGACCAGCGAAGCAGCGAAGATTAATGTCTGGGCATCGATGTATCTAGTTTTAACGCATTCATTCGCCCGAGAGGCTATAGAGGCTATATACATGATATATATGTGGCAACCACTGTTTTCCACACCTCTTTAATATGGTAGCGCAAACAGCTGATAGCATAATTCACCACAGCAAAAACGTCAAATGCAAAATCAAAACAATGTAATTTTTCTCTATCATTTCCGCCATCATCGTAAGCACACGTTTTTCGAAAATCATTAACTTTGGAAATAGTTTTAAGATTGAATATTAAATAAAGAAACAACAAATAAACTACTTATATATATGTACATGATAATATATTGGAATAAAAAACTGATCTTGGGGAGTAATCTTGTTCCGAATAGTTCGAAGTTTTATAATTGAAACATCTGCCATCCTTACATAAGGATGAACCTTGACTCCCGTATAACTGTTTGGAAATACTCTTTCGACCTTATGTCCGTCGGGTCAGCTGAGAAAATCTATTGCAGAGTAGCGAGACCCCTTACCCAAACTCATCGGCTTTACTAATGCGAATTTAAGTTTGCGGGGTCTTATTGTGGAGCTACATCTAGGACAAGCATCGGCGCTCCATAGATCTTAAGATCAGCCAAACAAGTTGGATTCATCACACAGACACGTTGCGCTCTTTGTTTACCAAATGATTTAGTCGTCGCTGGGCAAGGGGCGAAACCACATCGCGTGGGGGTGTCGCTCGTTTGGTAAGCGAATGTTAAAAATATAGTTCGGACGATCACAGCGCGTGTATAAGCGTTCTCACTTATACACCTGCATTTACAAATCTGCCGACCCATGATCTAGGACGAACTAACTGTACAAAGAATCTATACAAAATCAGGTTTCTCGGATTTTCAAAGGACTTATTCAAGATCGATCTAGGTACTATCTGGAAATATATTGTTGTAACGCATCGTTTCTCCAACAAAGTTGTAATTTGTGGTATTACAACGGACTTTTCAATTGAAGTTTATTCATCACTCTTTCCACTTGCTCCTACAAAAGTTTCTAATTCCGTTCTCCAATAAAATCAACAAAGCAGAATCTTAATTTTCATTCACAAAAAAATAATTAACAAAGTCCAGCGCTGCTGCTGCTGCCGTCACATGCCATAAAAACTTTTGCCTGCTTCTCGCGCTAATGCGGAAGACATTTTGCTATAAAACGAATGATGTTGTTGATAGCGACGTCAGCGTAAGAAATATTTTGTTGATGTCAAAATCGGCTACAAAGCCAACAAAACAATAACAAAGTATTTAGTCACGAAATGTTAGTTCAATATGCACTTACGATTAAGTACTTACAATGGCAGTAAAGATACAAATTGCATTGCCAACATTAATGCCATTGTCGGCTCGTAAAGTTGAAACCGTTTAAAAATATTCATGCTATAAATTAAATTGTTTTTCCGCGATAGAGGCTATGGATATCACTCGACAAAGCTTTACTAAATAATTTACATCGCATGTCTCCAGAGTTTTGGTTCTTAAACACTTTGGCTCTTTGGCACTTCCTTATCCAAACAAATAAAAATTTCGTCTTTCTTTAGCTAGTTGCAACTGTTGTTTTATAGTTTTATATAGCATTGATCACTAGCAGTATAGCGAGCGGCTTGGCTAAGACTGCTTGCAACATGCAACAATGTGTGGCAGCATCTTGTGTGGCCCACCCGCTGTGTGCATGTTGCACGTCACATGAGAATAGTGTTGCTTATTTAGCGGTATATAATTGAAGGCTCGATTTTTGATCGAGTGTCTTAAGGGACTGTTGAGTGCCGCATGAATATACATTAGGCCGGGTCGATTTGTGGGGAGGCAAAAAAATCGCCCATTGCTCTGTGAAAATCATATTCTAGGGACAAAATAAGAAACTTTGCCGAAGGAACCATACCTCTAAAACGAATTCTGATGTCCCCCAATTTGGGTCGAACTTTTCGGTAGGGGCAAATTTTGAAAAATCCCACTTTGACCCATTTATAGTGCTCCAATTGAGTCAAAATGTATGACCGACCCCCACTAACTTTGGAGGTCCGACCCACCGATGCCAGTGGCACACCCCCTGGAATCCCCCTGGGGGTTTATTTTATTTTATTTTATTTTATTTTATTTTATTTTATGTTATTTTATTTTATTTTATTTTATTTTATTTTATTCTATTTTATTTTATTTTATTTTATTTTATTTTATTTTATTTTATTTTATTTTATTTTATTTTATTTTATTTTATTTTATTTTATTTTATTTTATTTTATTTTTTATTATTTTACTTTTTTTTATTTTTTTTATTTTTTTTTTTTATTTTATTTTTTTTTATTTTTTTTTTAATTTATTTTATTTTATTTTATTTTACTTTATTTTATTTTATTTTATTTTATTTTATTTTATTTTATTTTATTTTATTTTATTTTATTTTATTTTACTTTATTTTATTTTATTTTATTTAATTTTTTTTTTCATTTTTAATTTTTTTTTTATATTATGTTATTTTTTATGTTTTTCTTTTACATATTTCAATTTTTTTTATATAATTATTATTTTTTTTTTTTTGTTTTGTTCTATTTTATTTATTTTTTTTTGCTTTTTCTTTAATTGTTTTTTTTTTATTATACTTTATTAATTTTTTTTTCATTTTTTTATTTTTTTTTTAGTTTATTTTTTTCATTAAGTTTTTCAGACTCCTTCAAAAAGATTTGCATTTCAAAGTTGAATAACGGTGCGTTAAATTCAAAACTTATTTCATCCATTCAAAGTGCTTATCGAACTAAAAATTTATACGAATTATCTTTACTACCCATATTAAACGGATCATCTGCAGCCTCACCATTCAACTGGCTCGTTGTTCAAATTAATTTGTTTGACAGCAACACCCGCTACTTTCATACATACATTTCTGTTTATCCACTTGAGTAAAAATTGAATATACCCAGAAGTCAAGCCAACTACCTCAAAATTAATAAAAGTTATTCCGAAATCACTGCTATAGACGAGGCTGTGGAATAAAACATAACACCTTGCTACGTATATTGAAGCGACCATGGAGAAAAGAGCAAATTTCTGTGGATGAAGATCTCGCCATGAATTACAGCGTTTTCCAGTATCGAACTTGAAATATTTTGTTAGGAATCTTTGGAGTCAGTGAAGACCTCCGTATTCCTATAAGATTTAAGCTAATTTACAGTCTCATATATCTTCTCGTAATCTAGTACATTTCCAGACTACCTTGAACTTTCACAGCAGAGTACATTTTTTTTGTGGAAACTCAAAAGCCATATGCCCTACTACTTAGCCCACCGCTGCCCCTTTCCGCACGCCACTTACTTCGCTTAAGTATCTCATTTCGTTGGCGGTTAATTTTTCGAGTTTCGGTTATTTATGCATTTATTCTGTTGTTTTTTTTATTTCTTTAATCTTTTTTTGGCTTTAAATTTTTTGTGGTGTGATTAATTCCACATTCATTGAAGTTGCTGTATTTTTAATTAGCTGCATTTTTCGTCATTATTTACGCGTTGACTTTTTTTTGTATTTTGCTGGTTTTTGTTGATGTCGTTTATGTATAGATAAATGTATATATGTATGTTTGGAGGTATTTTTTTTTGTAAGTATGTATGTAGTATTTAATATATACATGTATATTTTGGCTTGTTGTTGCAATTATGCAGATACAATGTTGTGGATGGCCTCTGTTGTTGTTGTTGTGATCTCCTTCGCTTTTAGCAGCTTCCATCTCTATTTGTATTTATTTCAGATGTTTTCGTTATTTTTAATTCTTGGTAGCTGTTGACATACATAATTAATTTGGGTTTAAAGAAAAAATTACAGATATAAAATTTGTGAAAATGTAGTGCTTTATTCAGTATGTGGCTTAAGAGAAGGCTTAAGACCTTGTTAATGAATGTAAAATAATTGTTTGACGTTTTGCTTGCTGAGTGACTGTATGTATGAGCACTTTTGTGTACAATCCAAAAAAATATTCCATAAGTTACAAGCAATGCAGTAGGTGTTGATTTGATAAAAAAAATTCCACGTAATATATTTAGAAACGCATTTTTTTTTTAATCATCCTGATATATTTACCTTAGAGCGTATCACCAAAAAAAAAGTCGGCCGTACCTCCCCTTCTTATAGGAAGTGTTTTTGAAAAACATTTAAAAAAAACAATTTTTCTAGCAACCCTAGATGTCGCTCAATTGCATTTTTCTTTATATCTTCGGCATTTATTGTCGGATTTTAAAGTGTGATACACCAATTTTTTTGTCTCAGGGAGTGGGGTTATCCTAAAAAAAATTTCATTGAGCTCATGCGTTTAGTTGTGGTACTTACCCACTATATATCAGTTTCTACCACCCTAATGTAAAGACCTAATGCCAGTTAATTGAAGACCGTAAAAGATTTACGATTTTTACGGTCTATAATTTGCTGTTATTAGATAGGTACATTGTATCACACATTATAATCCGATAACAAATGCCGAAGATATGAAGAAAAATGCATTTGGGCGACATCTAGGTTTGCCAGAAAAAAAAATAATTTTTAATGTTTTTCAAAAAAAAGGTACGGTCGATTTTTTTTTTTTGCCTGTAAGGCGAGACGCTCTAATGTACATACATACATAAATTAAAATTTTCGTATATAGGGCTAGGTCAAGTTGACCGAACATACGAACATCGTATCTTAATTTGGAATACTAACTGGAAGTTTTCCATACAATTATCTTAAGAATTCTTTTTTTCTTCGGACGTTCCAGTATTTGATACCCTTAAATTCAGGAATAATAGCCGAACTGAGAGGGCCGCTGAATAAGACTCCGGATTAGAGTTGGGAATTTTAGTTCATTGAAGTGATCGCAGATTTCGAAATAGCTCATCAAAATTAACTAGATCATGTAGTTCGTTTTTAGTTCATTTTGATCAATTATTAGTATCTTTTTTCCTTAGGAAATAACTACTAAAACTCGTCCAAACATGTTGGGAAGGGTATCAAAAGATGCCTTTTAGCCTCGTTATCAATAATCCAGAGGCGGGTCTTTTGATATATCTTCCTAACCTTTTCAACGTGTTTTTGCAGTTGACTCTTAAAACAAATACCACCTTATATGCGGAACTATAAGCCCTGCTAAACAGTAGCGGTTACAATCTTGGGAAGTTACTGGGTACTGCTTACTAGAAAAAAGGATAAAAGGTGTGCAATTTTGTTCAGCGAGGTTCTTTTTTACCCACGTTAGAGTTGCTAACTCGTGCCGAAAATTATCGAATTATGCGTTGTTATTTCGATGCATACTCTTACCCACAGTCATTTTTGGTATTGCACAGCACTAATTTGTAATTTTGTTTTCACCATGGCTAGTGCTGGTTGGCCCGGTTTCTCGGTATTTTCGCATTCTCAATAAATCCTATAAGTTTGACGGAAATTTTACATAGTTCAAGTAGTTCATTTGAAATTGGAACTAGTTTACGCGATCACTTCCATTATATAGTTAAATGAACTAATTAGTTCATGAACTACCCAAGTCTACTCCGGATAAGGCACACATCGAGAAACCTGCGCCAAGTCCTAGCAAAAGCTGGACAATTGAGCATGAAGTGATCTGATGATTCCTCCTCGCCATCCTCCATGCAGCTCACGATGGTCAAACTTTCAATAATATTTAAGCGCACCGCATGGATTCCCATCGGACAGTGCCCCGTCAACACCCCAATCATCGTGTAAAGGTGTAACTTGCAGAACCTGAATAATTCCGCTGATCGCCTGGAGTCAACCACTGGCCAGAAGGACTTCGATACCTTACAAGAGATGATTTCAGCCCAGCGCTTGCAAATAATTTTTATCCTGAAGTAGCTGGACGCAACCGCAAGTGATTCCAGACAGTCGCTCACTGTCCTCAATTGAACATTGCGTGCACTCAGCGCCCTGGGAATGCTTCTAACTTGGGGAAAAAATTGTTTGGGACCGAAGAGAGCATCAGAAACTGTGTTTTAGGAGAAAAAAATTTGAAATTTAAAAGTGTATGTATGTTTTTTTTCTACAAAGCTTATTTTGCGTCCGAACGCTTGAAAAAAACATAGGACAGACTTATGGCTAGATACTTGTGTATAAGTCATTATTTACCAGGCGTTTTTTTAGGAAATTCGCGATGTTTTTTAAAAGTCATAACTACTCAGCTACAAAAAAAAAATTATTGATGATATTCAGAAGCACCTAAGTTTTAAAAGAACCGGTGTTCCAATATTTTATCATATTTTGCATGGTGATGTGTGACATATGTATAGGTATATTGGTATCAAAAAATGTAGCCTAGATTCATTTTCAAATTTTTCTCCTTAGTTGACACATTTTCGGAAACACCCATATCCATTGTTTTTGATGAGAACTTTGCGTCAGAAATAATTATTCGATAGTAATAGGGGTAGGGTGGAGGAGCAGACAAATATGGAGAGAGAGTCAGATTAGGCTTCTACGAACCATCCAAATAGCTTTTACCTCAAAGAAAAAAGGGAAATTTCTATTTTTTGTAAAGCTTTCGTAAAGAAACTTAGTGGCTCTACAAACTTAGCGGATGGGTTTGGCTAGATAGTATATTTTAAAAACTTGTATGTAACAATTTTCAAAATACAAGTTCCAAAAAAGTACAATGAAGAAATAATGTTCACTTAATTTCCAGCTACAAAGAAAATACTATAAAATAATTACTTTCTAATAGCCATAAAATAATTTAACAAATTGAATTTCGCTGTATCCACTATGTACTGCCTGATCAAAATATTCAAAGCTCAGCTAGCAGATGGCCTGACAAAATTTGGCGGCACCTTTTGACACACCTCAAATACCACAAACAAGTAAACCATCGCAACAACAATAAAAACAACATGGAATACACAACAATATCCATAACAAATATTTAATAACGCATAATAATATTTAAATTTGCATTTTATTGTTAATACATCATCTGGCCGGAAACCCAAAAACAAGAAACAGCAAACACGCAGAGATTAGTGTGACATCCATATAAATATAATATTGTTCTATGAGTGATGCACACACCCAGTATCGCTGAGAGGGTCATCATATGATGATATTTTCATTGTAAATATTTTGGTATGGCAACATGTTCCATACAAGCAGAGTTGCTGGTTTAGTGCAATCGGAAACATTTTTTGTTCATTAAGTTGGCTGGTTAATTCCCAAGTGAATTTGGTGATCTGATTGGTAGGTGGGCTGTGACGTCCCTTATTTTAGCGGCGACAGGTTGGCGGAATCAGTTTAAAATTTGACATAATTAGTAGCTAATAATTGCTAATTAATTGCCAGAAGAAAAAATTTATATCTCTACAATTTCTTTTTATGACATTCTGCGCTAAAACAAGACTGAAGTTAGCAAAAGCCTCATCGAAGGTTTGGCGAAATAAGTTGAAAACTTGACATAATTAGTAACTAATTAATTGCTAATTAATTGCAAAAAAATTTTTGCTTTAAAAAAATTTTTAATGATACTTTCCACCAAAATGAGACTGAAGTTTTGACATAATTAGTAATTAATTGCCAGAAAAAAATGTATATAGCTCTCCAATTTTTTTTTATGACATTCTGCGCTAAAATAAGACTGAAGTTAGCGAAACCATAAGCGAAAGTTTGGCGGAATAAGTTGAAAATTTGACATAATTAGTAGCTAATTAATTGCTAATTAATTGCTAAAAAAAAATTTATAGCTTTACAAATTTTTTTTGTCATTTTCCGCTAAAATAAGACTCCGCTAAACTTTCGACGATTGGTTCTGCCAACTTCAGTCTTATTTTAGCGGAAAATATCATTAAAAAAATTTGTAAAGCTATATATATATTTTTGTTTTTTTGGCAATTAATTAGCAATTAAATGGACTGTGGGTTCTGGTGACTAAATATGCGTTTGAAAAACATGGTTTTCTTTTGTATGAAAATTTTACAATGAAATCCACTTAAGGCTAGCGTTGACTACTCCAAGTGACCAAAAACATAACTTCTGTCTTATAGATGTTGAAGCAAGTTCATGGGCCATCTAATGTTCTATCCACAACATACATTATTCCCACTCAAACACAAGGACGTATTTGGGCTTTTTAGTTAGGAAGTTTGGTAGATAAAAATATTCTCAAATGGCAACACTGCTTATGGGATTTAGCAGAAATATTACACAATTACAATGTATTTTAACATATATAGGCATAAATATCCAAAGCATCCGCTATTTGAAATTTTACACAATGAATTGAATCAATGTGGGATTTTTATTTGTTGATGCCGCTGATGCTTGTTTGCTTGTCACTTAGCAATTTATTGCCTTTCAATTGTTATGGTTTTATGGCAAAGCCATCATATACAAATTTCATAATAGATAGTGGATTAACATTTCAATAAGCGTATTTGATGGTCAAACAAAATATTTGCAAATGATATGCTTTAGATTCATAACGATTTGGAATAGTGCATAAAAAGGCCAAATAGGGACACGAACGGACAGAAGAGCGTTTTCTATACCCGAATGAGAGTTTCAAATAAGTTAGAAATGAAGCACCGCTTAAAACCTGATGCGTCTTATTTAGGCTGAACCGAAGTAATGGAAGAAGTCTACCCAAGATAAAGCTTCCCTGCAGCGAAAGCAACTAGTTGAAAACTACTTTACAACTATTTGGTGCACCGTGCCCAACTAGTCAGTGTTCTGTCTTTTTTCCATATAAGCAACTGGTATTTTTTACGTGTTGATGTCCTACGAAATGTCAATTGTCAGATTTCGACCAAAACATACCAGTCATCTGCTAGTCATAATATACTAGAATTATACTAGTTGTAAAATAACAGTCCCATATAGGTCAACCTGGACTAGTATGATTTCCATAAAATGAACTAATCCCCATACTAGTCCAAAAAGGACTAATAGAAATATACTAGTCCCAAAAAAAAAAACTAATGGCGGCGATATACCAACAGGTTATCATAACCTCTAACGAGATTTTTAGCCGAGCTTCTCTTTCCAACTTGTGGTGTGTTGATTTTGAGTTTTCCTACAAGTTGGCGGGACCTACAGTTTTTTGCCGACTCCGAACGGCACTTGCAAAGCAAATGAATTTTTTGCTGAGAAGCTTCTCATGGCAGAAATACACCCGGAAAGTTTGCCAAACTACTGCCGAGGAGCGACCCCGTTTAGAAAAATTCTTTTTCTAAATAACTTTTGATGTTACTTTTGCCGGTCATCGAACCGCCACGACTTGGTGTAGAAGGCCGAACACTTAACCGCTACACCACGGCGGCCGCCTATATACTAGTCCCATACTAGTCCAAAAAACATTGAACTTGGACTAGTATGATTTCAACCAGAATTTTCATGACTTACCCTGCAACTAGTTGGTGCACCGGGCCCAACTAGTCAGTGTTCTGTCTTTTTTCGATATAAGCAACTGGTATTTTTTACGTGTTGATGTCCTACGAGATGTCAATTGTCAGATTTCGACCAGAATATACCAGTTATCTACTAGTCAGGAAATACCAGTTTCATACTAGTTGTAAAATACTAGTTCCATACTAGTTCAACGTGGACTAGTATAATCTCCATAAAATGTTCTAGTTCACATTCTAGTCCAAAAAAGACTAGTAAAAATAGACTAGTCCCATACCAGTCCAAAAAGCATTGAACCTGGACTAGTATGATTTCAACCAGAATTTTCCTGGCTTACCCTTTATTTTATCCCTCGACTTTATTTTCATGTTTATTCTTAAGAAAGCAGCGGCTATTTGTATTTACCCTATCACTAAAAAGCATCTATGAATTATAAGAGAAAACGAAACGAATGAATTTTGTATTTTTCAACTGGTATAATTTCATCCAGAAAAATCTAGTTGTATACTAGTATGAAATGGATATTTCCTGACCAGTATGAGTTCTACAAGAAAATTCTAGTTGTATACTAGTATTTTTCTGACTAGTTTGAGGTTTCGCTGCAGGGTTACCCTTTATTTTATCATTTGCCTTTATTTTCATGTTTATTCTTAAGAAAGCAGCGACTATTTATATTTACCCCATCACGAAAAAGCATCTGTGAATTATAAGAGAAAAAAGAAGAAAACGAAACGAATGATTTTTTTTTTCAACTGGTATTATTTCATCCATACAAATTTAGTTGTAAACTAGTATGAAATGGATATTTCCTGACTAGTATGGGTTCAGCAGGAAAATTCTAGTTGTACTCTAATAGAAACTGCATATTTTCTGACTAGTATTGTCCTTGTCCAGCCTTGTCTCAATATCAATATTTGAATATTTGGCTACCCAGGAACTACAGTTTTATTAGATTATGTATTACGCTACAATTTTTGTTAAGCCACTATAAAAGTTAATCTGAGTTTGTGGCTTGCCAAATTTAATATTTTAATAGTAAAACATTTGCAAAATTTGCTGAGCAGCGAAATTTTAATTCATTACATATTTTATAAATGTAATGAACTGGAAAATTTTCCATACTAAGCAGGTGCTTAGCTAGCTTGGCGCACATATTTGTTGCTCATAGCAAAGCAGCATTAGTTTTCGCATCAATTTTCGCGTTGATGCATTTGCATATCATCACACATGCACCAGCAACTTTATTTTATAATTTTCATAGTTATTTGAAAATGTATGTTGGCAAATTAATATTTTTGAATTTTGACAAA
>CAXKVI010000005.1:80154246-80271746 GCA_964058755.1 Campiglossa producta
CAGGCAATTGTCTTATTCGCGCTGCATATCCAGCGCTGGCGCCTGTAAATATGCTAACACGTTTGCACAATTTCGCAGACGTTTTATTGCATTGTGTTGGCAAATTGGCGATTTAATTTAATTTCCTTTTGTGAGCAAATGAAGCTGTGTGTGACTGTTCTAGTGGAAACTACTTTGATGCCACTAACTACTCGGATGCACTAACTTTTTGACTAATTACTTTCATTATTTGTTTGTTTGAGTGTAATAAAAGAGAGTGTGAGAATTAAGGACGCAAGGTTAACTTTTTTGACTTTGTTGTACTTTTAATAAAAAACTAACCTAAAATGAATTAATATAAATTAAATAAAAAAAAAAATATATTATAAAATAAAGTCAAATAAAAAAATAAAAAATAAAATAATAAATATAAAATAAAATAAATTTAAATAAAAAAATATTAAAAAAATAAAGTAAAATAAAATAGTGTAAAACAAAAAATAATAATATAAAAAAATAGAAAATGTAATAAAATAATTTAAATAAATAAAATAAAATAAAATAAAATAAAATAAAATAAAATAAAATAAAATAAAATAAAATAAAATAAAATAAAATAAAATAAAAAAAAATAAAATAAAATAAAAAAAAATAAAATAAAATAAAATAAAATAAAATAAAATAAAATAAAATAAAATAAAAAAATAAAATAATTTATACGTTATTTTTTGTAATTATTAATATTAGAAAGAATTGAATGCGAAATTTTAAACTGCGGATGTTAATTCACTAGCTACTTTCTAGGCGACCAATCACGTCAACAGAGTGTTTTACCCAGCAGACTGCATTGGCATTGCGACAACTTAACGCTTTCAGCCATGTGCCCTGCGTGCAATCTTGCATTTATATTCCTAATGTACCATGTGGTCTCTCACTTGATAGACTTCTGGACCACCTTCCATAAGCGCGCCTAAAAACTCGCAACCTTCCTTTAATCGCCTTAAAAACACAAGGTGTTCAAAAAGTCTATAAAGTGAGAGAACACAGGGCACATTAGTAGGAATATAAGCGCAAGATTTCACACAGGGCACATGGCTGAAAGCTTTAGGTTTACACAATGCCAATGCAGTCTGCTAGGGTTCGATACCAGTAAGACCGGATAAAACATTCTGTTGACGTGCTTGGTGAATTTCCATTCCATCGTGTAAAATTCAATTCTTTGTAATACTAATAATTTCAAATTTCATTAAATTTCTGGATACTTTAGCAAAAAACTCTTCATTTTATTATAGTCAAGAAAACTTTCCATTTAATCAGTTTCCGTAGAAAAAGACCCATTATTTGGATTAGACTTCTTAATATTCGCTTACAGTTCTGTACCTCATTTCATCTAGTTTTAACTTAACAATTTTTACAAAAGCTTCACCTCCTCTTTAGCAATTCCTTCAGTCTTGTGCGTTCCAACATTTGCATTTCCAATAAAGCCACAAGCAAATCCATACTCACAAACATATGTTAAAGGATTAAATCAACAAAAATGTTTCTATATTTTTCATTGCATACAAATGGGCGCACAACCGTCGTCACTGCTACTACCAACAAATGTATCACACATACATTGTAGCAACGACTTAACTTTTGTTGTTGTCGTTGTTGTTAACATAGCTGCTGAAGCACTTGGGTACGTTGGCGCTTTGAAGCAAAGGATATGTAGAAGAAAAAAATGCAAAGAAAATTTCAAATAAAAACCAAAGTAGAGAAAAAGATTTCCACACAAAAATAAATACAAAAAAGTCTTACAATTGTACGCAACATTGCGGTACAGCAATCAACCAAGCGTTTTATGTACTATGTCTAACGAAATCTAACCACGGGAAAAAAAACACGATATCAACACAACAGACGCTATTAATTAAAGCTCGACACTAACTCGGTAGCGAGTTACTCTCTTTTTTCTCGCTTGCAGTAGACTTGGTAATGCTAATACGCATACTTTTGCATTCCGTAAAAAGTGTTATAGGTACGGAATGCATCCAGGATTGGTCGCAAGGACTTATTCGACTGGGGCAAATTGATCATTTTTAGATAGCGTCCTTCTTAACTTCTTTTTTACTTTCCGTGACCTCATGCTGCTTTTTAACCTGATAACCCGCTGTAGAAAATTTTGAGAATTATAAACATCTTTGCAACTATCCATGAGGAGGAATCGATTTGGGACAGTTCCTGTCAAAACTGTAACTGAGTTTGTGTTAGTGAGCGAGCAGCAATCGCACGAATGAAAACATGTCATCTGTTTTTCCTCCGTCGCTGACTAGCTAGCATCCTGCTGCCTCGTTGAGTGCTATCCCCTTATACAAGCGATTCAATTTTTAGTCTGTACCAGAAGCCCCCTTAAATGTGAGCAAAGCTTTGTTAGTGAGAGCGTGAGAACAGGTTTGCATGGGTTAGAAATAGACTAGAAGCGCTCCCCTTCATAATTAAAAAGTTTCTTTGCGTTCTAGATACTCTGATTTATTTTCCATTTAAACAGTGACTGTTTATTTTAACAGTGGCTAACTCTTTTACTTAACAAGAAACATAAATATAAAAACACTTGCTTTAAATATACATACAAACAAAGTTTGCGCACACAACAGAGATCCTATCGTTCGAGAGTGAGCGTGGGTGAATGTCTTCTGTCATTAAAGGATATGCATTAGGGTAGATCTCCGAGTTTAATTTTATTGTATTTTGTTTTATTTAATTTTGTATTTATTTATGTTATTTTACTTTAATTTACACTATTTATTTATTTTTTATTTTATTTTGGTTTATTTTATGTTACTTTATTTTATTTTAATTTATTTTTTTTTTTAGTTTTATTTTATGTATTTTAGTTATTTTACTTTATTTTTAAATTATTTTATTTTGTTGCATTTTATTTCTTTTTTATCGATATTATTTTTTATGAAATTCTTTTGTTTGTTTTTTATTATTTTTATTTTGTTTTTTTTTTTATTTTTTTTCTATCTTTTATTTTTTTTATTTTGTGAAAATGTGTTTTTTGAGAAAAATTTACGCACAGCAATAGACTACAAGTCAATAGCAACAGAGTTTTTTTTATTTTATTTTTTTTAATCAGTTTATTTTATTTTATTTTATTGTATTTTTTTATATAATTTTATTTTATTTTCTTTTCTTTCCTTTTCTTTTCTTTTCTTTTCTTTTCTTTTCTTTTCTTTTCTTTTCTTTTCTTTTCTTTTCTTTTCTTTTCTTTTCTTTTCTTTTCTTTTCTTTTATTTTATATCATTTTTTTTAATTTTTTTATGTTATTTTATTTAAGTTTATTTTTTTATGTTTTTTTTATTAATTTTATTTTATTATCTTTTATTTTTTATTTTTTTTTTTTGTTATTCTGTTTTATTTGTACTTTTTTTATTTATTTTTATTCTATTTTATTTTATATTATTTTTTATTTTATTTTATTATCTTTTATTTTTTATTTTTTTTTTTTTGTTATTCTGTTTTATTTGTACTTTTTTTATTTATTTTTATTCTATTTTATTTTATATTATTTTTTATTTTATTTTATGTATTTCTTTTTTATTCCTTTTTAATTTTTCGTTTAATTTTTATTATTATTATTATTATTTTATTTTATTTTTCTTTTATTTTATTTTTCTTTTATTTTATTTTATTTTATTTTTTTTTTTTTTCTTATTTTATTTTATTTTATTTTATTTTATTTTATTTTATTTTATTTTATTTTATTTTATTTTATTTTATTTTATTTTATTTTATTTTATTTTATTTTATTTTATTTTATTTTATTTTATTTTATTTTATTTTATTTTATTTTATTTTATTTTATTTTATTTTATTTTATTTTATTTTCTTATTTTTTTTTATTTTTTTTTTTTTTTTATTTTTTTTTTTCTTATTTTCTTTTTTTTTATTTCATTGTATTTTATTTTATATAATTTTTTTTTATTTTTTTTTTTTTGTTGTATTTTATTTTATATATTTTTTTATTTTTATGTTTTTTTTATTAATTTTATTGTATTTTATTTTTTTTATTTATTATATTTTTTTTTATTATTATTTTTTTTTATTTTTATGTTTTTTTTATTAATTTTATTGTATTTTATTTTTTTTATTTATTATATTTTTTTTTATTATTATTTTTTTTTTATTTTTTTACTCTATTTTATTTAACATCATTTATTTTTTTTATTTTTTTATTTTTTGTTTCCATTTGTTTAATTTTATTTTGCTATCTCATACGCCTTTTCATGCCGTTGTACTTACCAATTGTCGTAAATTATAGAAGATCATCACAGATTGTGGCAGATCCCGTACTGCATTGGAAGAACATAGCAAATTTGGTTTCGGCTTAAAGAATTAACTTGCGTCTGATATTTTTTCATTTATTGTGTTCTAGAGAAATTTAACAGGATTAACATTTCCGCCAGCTGAGCAAGCTTACAAGACCATTTGTGGCACTCATATGCCTCACTGTCTGTATACTTTCATATGTATAAGTATGTCTAAGAAAAAAACGTGCTCGCTCCCTCGTATTTATGTCATTGAGCATTGCTGTAAATCGCAATTAGTGTTGACTTATGTGCTGGCATTAAGCAATCCACTAAGCTGAAGGTGAAGTAGGTAGTAGGTAGACGCCAAATGCCAACACTGCCAATCGACTGAAAGGCAGCTATGACTAAGTAAAGGATTTTGGTTTGCCAAGCTGCTTTGCTTATCTTCACTGCCATTGCTGAGCTTGCCAACCAACCGTGCTCTATTGCTTTGGCTGATGCAGCTTTTGTGCTTTCAAGTAAGATGAGTGGATTTACTTACAGCAAAATAGTAAATTGTATGTTTGCCTTTATGAACAGATGTGCCTTGTGTACGGTTATGTACCTCCGACCTGCGGCTGTAAAGCTCTGATTTAGCAATCCAGTTGCTATCTATGGCAATTTATTTTTTCTATCACTGTTTTTATACCCAACAACTGCTACTGACTACTTCAATTAGATGTTCGCCGCCATCCAATTAAGTGGTTGCATGTCGCTTAAGCTGTAAACTTAAAAATTCTGAGCAAAGTTTTCTTTTCATTGCGTTTGCCTTTTAATTAACATTGAAATCGACTAGCTAAAACAAAAACCTCTGTGGCAGCTAAGCGATACTAAAATTTAACTACAAACGGCTACTTTGTTGCTAACACTTCATTCATTCTCGGGATAAATGGTGTTCAAACAAAAAAAAAAGGGGCACGAGTAAAACGTAGTTTAGCTCGAATTTAACATTATATACCCACCTGTGGCAAACTCATTTTAGTTAAAAAAATTGCAGGGGTTTTATTTTATTTTTTGAATATGATGTTATTTTGTTTTTTGTTTTTTATTTGTATTCTATTTTTTTTAGATATTTTAATTTTTTTTATTTTACTTAGCTTTCTATATTTTTTTGTATAAGTGTTGTTTTATATTTTTATATTTTATTATTTTATTGATTTGTTTTTTTTTTTTGTTACTTTCAGTTTTTTTTTTTCAAAATTAAATTTTTTAATATAATGTATTTTATATTTTTTCTTTTTGTTACTTTTTTCATTTTGCTTCCTCTTTGTAATTTGCTTTATTCAATTTTTTCATTTTTGTATTTTTTTGTTTCTTATTTTTCTTTTTATACCTAATTTTTTTATTGTTTTTTATTTTACTTTCATTTTATTTTATTTTGTTTTATTAAGTTTCTTATATTTATTTTACTTTATTTGTTTTTTAATTTAATTTTATTTTTGTATTTTATTTTAGTTTTTTATTTTATTTCATTTCATTTTATTTTATTTTACTTTATTTATTTTTTATTTTATTTTTATTTTTTTATTTTATTTTATTTTATTTTATTTTATTTTATTTTATTTTATTTTATTTTATTTTATTTTATTTTAGTTTATTTTAGTTTATTTTATTTTATTTTATTTTATTTTATTTTATTTTATTTTATTTTATTTTATTTTATTTTATTTTATTTTATTTTATTTTATTTTATTTTATTTTATTTTATTTTATTTTATTTTATTTTATTTTATTTTATTTTATTTTATTTTATTTTATTTTATTTTATTTTAGTTTATTTTATTTTATTTTATTTTATTTTATTTTATTTTATTTTATTTTATTTTATTTTATTTTATTTTATTTTATTTTATTTTACTTTATTTATTTTATTTTATTTATTTTATTTTTTTTTTATAATAAAATCAAATGTATTTTATTTTATTTCATTTTTACATTTAAATATTTTTTTTTTTGGATTATTTAATTTTTTCAATTTTTTATTTAATTTTTTATTTCATTTCGTTTTATTTTATCCCTTTTATTTTATTTGTTTTTTTTTATTGTATTTTTTATTTTATTTTTTTTTATATTATATTTTCATAATTTGTATTTATTTATATTTTTTATTTTTTTATTATTTCATTGCATTTTATTTTACTTTATTTTTTATTTTTTTTACATTATTTATTTTTTTTTTCATTTTCTATTTGATTTTTTTTATTTCATTTTATCTTTTTATTTTATTTAACTTCTTTTAATTTAATTTTTTATCTATTTTCTTTTTTTTATTTTTTTTATTTAATTTAATTTTTTTATTGTATTTTTTATTTTATTTTTTTTTTTCATTTGTATTTATTTTATTTATTTATTTTATTGTTTTTTTTATTATTTTATTGTATTTTCTTTCATTTTATTTTTTTTAGTATTTTTTTTTTAGTTTCATCGCAATATATTAAAGAGAGGGCTAAACTTAACCAAGTTCTCAATAAAATGTGCTAGCACATCAGGTTATAAAAATAATACCACATGGCAAACAAGATACATTGTAAAAATCAAATTTTCATAAATCAACCCAAGAAACCATTAAAAAGCATTTCACACGACTACAGAAAGGCAAGGAAGATTTCCACTGTCAACTACCGCAGCAGCGGTAACAAATCTCTATCAAAATTGCTGCAACTTTAGACACTCCTTTGGCAGCCTAGCACACTGTAGCAGTGATCTGTAGTACGTGCAACACGCGAACGTTTTGTATTTGGTCGCTGAATTTTGTTTTCACTGAATTTATTTGTCGTTTTGGTTGTTGTTTATAGTGTCGTTTTTGTAAATTTATGCCCTGCAACGCTGTTTATAAGACGACACCGTTGCCACTCACAGCACCATTTTAAAGTTTTACACCCAATTCATTGCCTACTGTCAGCCCCCGACTGATTGTGGCAACAACATTAGGTGAATGCAACATAGCAATGAATACATGTGTGTTACACTTACAACACATACACAGATACATATGTGCACCTTTTGCAACCAACCACATTTCCCTTTTGTCGTCTGTCACTAATTGTGCGGCAAATGCGCTACGCAGACGACGACGACGACGAGCTGTAAATGAGGTGTGTTTTTATTATTATTCCTCAAGCGTCAAATTGTATTTTGTGGTGCCCCAGCTGCTTGCTGACGAATGCACTTGACGTTGATGCATAATATTCACATTGCAACATATGTAAATGCACAAGTAGATGCGCGCACTCGAGTGCAACACATGCACCAATTTTACGCTCATTTGTAAAACTTGCTTCTAATTAGTCGCCTCCATTTGCGACACTTATTTATGCATATAAGTATTCCTTAATTAAAACACAAAATAAAAAGAAATGTAACATTAAAATTGGTAATTTAAGATTTTGTCACTTGCTTACAAATTACTTAATTTTGTGAAACACTCTGAGCATTCGTTGTGGCTCGACTTTTACGCCTCAATAAAGTTGTAGTTTGTAGTTGGTGCTACGGAATAAACGTGCGGCCTTTGTTCAGAGAGTGCTTAGAGTAGGGAGCAAGCATTTCTATGTAGTGATGCCAGATAATCTCCGCTAAATTTCCCAAAAAAATCCGCACAAAATTCCCTCAGTTTCCCACATATAAAATTAAAAATCCCTCGAAATTACCACTGAATTTAATTCACTTTTTACTGGGGGAGTTGTATTTCGACTGCTGAGTAGAAGATCACCCTGTTTCAAAATATTTTTCAAAACCGCCCTATCTCAGAATTTGTTTGAAGAACGCTCTATTTCATTTTCAATCAAATTTTGACGTCCTATTATTAAAACAAATTCTAAGTGGGGCGGGCTTTAAACGAATTTTTAGAGCCAGCGTACTAGTACTAGTACAAGGGTATTATAATTTTGTGCACATAACGGTACTACGTAACGGTACAAGATAATTGAGACAGATATAGAGTTCCATATATGAAAGTTCTTAGGCTGAAAAGAGGAGTTAAGTAAGCCATGTCCTTCCGTCTGTCCGTCCGTCCGTCTGTCCGTGTACACGATAACTTGAGTAAAAATTGAGATATTTACATACAATTTTATATACAGGTTACTTTCTGGCCAATGTAAGTTGCTATTGATAATGGGCGAAATCGGATGATAACCACGCCCCCTTTTTCGATATCGAAAATTTCGAAAATCACATAAATTAACATATCTCGGTAGCTGAAATGGCTAAGATGATATAATTTTATAGGTGGTCGTAACTTTTAAACCGATTAGGGTAGAACGATGAAATTTGGAACAAAGCTTACTAGTATCGTAGTGAGTATAACTGATGAAATTGGATAAAATCGCTCCCCAACCACTCCCACTTTCGAAATGGCTACAATGATATAGTTTAGTGGGATGAACCCGCTAGTCATTCTATTATGATTTTTTTGATCAATTTTTAAAAATAGGCGTGGCACCGCCCACTTTTCAGGGAGGCATATTTGAAAATTTCACGGGTCATAACTTTTAAACTGATTACGGTAGAACGATGAAATTGATACAACGTATACTACCATAATGGGGAGTATACCTGATGTAATTGGACGAAATCGCTTCCCAACCACGCCCACTTCCGAAATGGAATATTACGAAAATCATATGAAAACTATTGCTGGGTAGTTATTTGATGTTCAGTTTGGCCCACCCTAATGTGTATTTTGTTGCTTTTTAACTTTATTTGCATGTAAATATGTATTTAGATGGCTTTCTACGATTTGTCACCCATTTAAATACCATTCAAATGTCATTTGTTAAATAGTTCACAGAAGATTTATGGCTTCCTTTCATTTGCGAAGCACACACACGTGTACGTACATATATACCAGACATATGGCTAATCAAATAATCTAAGCAATTGGTAATACTGCAATCGATTTTGCTAAATGGAACCGGTTCGATAAAGCAAATCTCAAATTGGTTGTTTTGCGTATTGGCTTTTTGTATCTTAAAAAGGTTGCGCAAAAAATAAAAAATTTCTTCTTGGTATAGCTGAATGGCAAATCAAGATTTCGAAGACTATTAGTAGAAACATAAATATTCGCAAACTAAAGCATTTCTGCTAGTATAGCTTTGAAGACTTAAGCCACCATACAAGGCTGTCGGTGAGCTAATTTTGAATTACTCATCGCCAATATACTTAGTGTGCAGGAAGTATTGTATTGCGGGGACCCTTAGACGGCCTAGTACGGTGCATCACATGGATGTCAGGAATTATCTGGGTCAATTTCAAAAAAAAACGAAATTTTTGTGTCCCTGCACTTTACACTACTATTTTAGGTAAAAAAAAAATATCAAAAAAAAAGAACAAAAATGTGAGAATGATCATGGAGGAATATGTAACCAAAAAACGTTATTCTCAAATTTGTATGTTTGTTTTTTTGTTTGTTTAGAATGGTGCTTTGTTTCTCCCTCTGACTCCTTTCATACAAAAGCATGTGTCCCCCGTTAGAATTTTTAGTAAACAAAATAAAATAAAATCAAGAAAAAAAGTAAATATGTAACATTTAATAACTGTTTTTTGAATTATTGGGTTTCTTTCTTTAGTTTTGATTTGTTATAGTTGTCAAAAATTAATTAGTGCGAATTTGGCGTTGCGAAGAAAGGTTGTCCCCACAATTTGTATTGAGCGTCACTTTTTTATACATCAAGAAATATTACCAGTTTTGAGTTTGCATTTAAATAAAGTAAACTACGTAAGGAAAGTACAAACTTTAAATCTTAAAAAGTGAAAAAGCGAAAAAAAAAATCTATTAAAAAAAGTGTGCATTTGCGTAGTTTTTGTGAACACCATGATAAGGGCGCGATAAAATGTCATGAGCGTCACGCTAATTTTTTTAAAAGTGAATATATTAAATGTAAAAAATTTAAGTTGACAATCATTGTTTACATGGTTTCAACTAATTTTTTTATAATTTGTGAATTTGGGAAATAAATTGCCTACGGAAAAAAACCAAAATAGGCAAAAATGTCATGAGCGTCACTTTTGATACATATTGCTTCATAGCTTAAAATGCTTAATTTTGATTTTATTTTTTAATTTTCAAGAGTAAAACAACAAAATTAACGGCGGCTGAGAGAGCAAGGAAATATCGAGAGAAAATAAAGCTCGATAAAGCGCGTAATAACGAATTAAAAAGAAAGAAGAAAGAAAGGTATAATCGTGGTATATTTCAGTTTAATTTTTATTGTTACTGACTGATTCTGTTTTTGAATAGCAACGAGAAACGGATGAAAAGAGGTGACATGCCGAAAAAAATGCTTTGCATTTTTAGCGATTTTTTATACATATTTGGTGTGTGACGCCCAAGACAGAAATCATAGAAAACCTAAAAAAATCCAAAAATATTGATTTTTTTGAGAGCCTAAAGGTACCACCGGATTCTTCATAAATTTCTGCATAAATTGGCCACTCTTACAGGCGAATTGAAAAAACTTTAAAAATAAGCAAAAAAAAACTCGTTGTGTACGTTTTTTTTGAAATTGACCCATCTATTAACCCTAATAGAACAGTCTCAGTCTTTTACCCGGAGGTGAAAGCCCTCCATTGCAAGTCTATTACTGTGTGGATCCCGAATAAGTCACAGGCTTTTTCCAACTTGATATTAAATAAGAAAAAATATCCTGTTAAATTAACATTCGATAGTGTTATTGATAATGTTGCTTTAACAGTCGAGTTAATTTATTAAGGAGTCATATTATTTTAACACAAAGTCATGTCAATTTAATAGAAAGTGATGCCAATTTAACAGGAAAACATGTTCATTTAAACGAAGATTATGTTAATTTAACATAAACTCATATCAATTTAACAGGAAGTCAAGTGATAATAGCCGCAAATAATAAGCAGAAAAAGTGTTCAGAAATTGTTGATGCTTTTATATTATGAAACGTTGTATATTAAACGAGACAGATAAAGTTGCTTCACAAGAAGAAATGTTAACTTAATAGAAAGCCATAAACTTAACAGCAAATCATATCAATTTAACAAGAAATCATGTCAATTTAACATTAAACATGTTAACATAAGAAGAAGTGATGTTAGTTTTAAAGGAAGTATTGTCAATTCAGCCGGAACAAATATTATTTTAACAGGGATGTTCGTTGATTGAACAGAAAATACTTATAAATTGACAGGAAATCATGTTACAGTAAATCAAGTTAAAGGAAAAGTGTTATATACATAAAAACTCTTTTAGGTGCACCTAGGTGGTGCGACTTTTTGGCTCGGTTTTTCAGTGCAAGTTTAAACCACAGACAAAGTTGACTATAGTTTATCCCATAAAAATTGGCCGTTTAAACTAAGTTTCAACTCGAACTTAAGTTTAAACTTGCACTGAAAAACTGGGCCTTAATCAGTTCGTGATATCGCCGGTTCCAAAGTATACAGATGTATTTACTTTTTATAATTTTTGGGAAAACAGCATTTCAAGCTTTTATTTTTTCATAGAACTCCATGTAAAAATGAAATTTTTAATGCCGTTTCAAAAACAATTTAAATTTTGAAATACTTCTGTATACTTTGGAACCGGCGATATCTCGTAAAGGCCTAAGGAGGTAGTTCAAGCGCAGGTCAGCTGCAGAGGAAGTGTTTAAAAGTTTTGATCACCATGTTTACTCGAAAGACAGAGGAGTTTTAAAGATTAATTATGGAACCATTTCAGTACTCACCCCACATGTGGGTTCCAGAGTTGACTTCGTATTAAATTTGTAAATTAAATCCGACACAAGCTATAGTCTGCACTTAGCAATCGAAGTTCCAATTTTTCGTAACTTAACTACCTCCTTCAGCAATTCTTAGGCTTAGTTTGCAGTATCCATCTACACATTTTATATTTTCTTATCACATTAAAATTTCGTAATTCATTAAATTTACCCACCAGATATCCAAATATGTCTGAATATGCGTGATTACATTTGGAAGTCAATTCTAGAACTCAAAAAAGCCTTCCAAAACTCAAACTCCCTCCATTAACGACCTCTCACCAACCACTAAAACCATGTAATGCTCGAATTTGTCGTTCCATTTAACAACATATTTCTCTAAATCACGTCTCAATTCATTTTTGCAATTATTGCTGCATTTCAAAGTCAACTCAGAGTGGCTGCTGGGACCTTGCTTTGTGGAATTTGAAATTAGAAAAAAGGAACAAGACGCATATGCCCAACATTTGAACACTACACAATTAAATGTATGCACTAGTGTGCGTGGGTATGTGCGTGTTGGAGTAAAATAAGTGACATTAGTGAAATGCCAATGAAAATTAACTGCAGCTGCCAACATTTTAGACAATTCAAACAATTACAATCAACGCGATTTAGCGCGACAGCCAACAACATGAACGTGCCGGCCGCCACAAACAAGAAAATCACTGACAAGCGGCACGAATAAGTCTCGAGTCATGCAAATCCATATGTAAGCAAAGGAGTAGAAATTGTTAATACAGAAAGTCAACTATTTTTCAAATTGTCCAGTGTGTCGACTCGACCCCACTGGGAACTGCATTAGCACTTTCTGGCGAGACAAAAAAAAGTCGTTTACAATACAACGCTTCTAAATACTTTTGGCACGTAGATATGTATGTTTGAATGTATGTAGGACAATGCTAGATGTGCTCTTTTAAACTGGACTCAATTTAATTCGACTCCATTCGAGACTCCAGAATATGCACGGCATTCAATGTCGCAGTGAGCAACAACAACAAGAGTCAACAGGTAAGGAAGTCTAAGTTGTAGTGGTGCCGAATATTATATACCCAAATGTGGGCTATAAAACGGGTATTCTACATTTACATCACTACTCCGTGTTACACTGCCTTTGATCCCAAGTATCCAGAGTTATATTAAGGACATGATGCATTTTTTGGGTATCGGAAAAATAGAGTTTGTGTGGAAGGTGCCATATCCCTTTTTGCGATAACTGCCACTTTTTTCTTTGATAATGGTATTAACTTCGTATTGCTCTATACCAATTTCCCGGTCCCATACATGTACCAGTTTAGAGATATTAAGCCCTGAAGATTACCTTGAATCATTTTAGAGATATTCAGTTTGAATAATGAATTTTGTATGACAGGATCTAAGCAATTTTTCCGATAAATCCCTCTTTTTCCATTAGAGAGAAATTCTCTACTGATTTTCCCATCCCTAACATGAACACATTAAAAATATTACCCCTGTAAAATCAAGCTAGTCCTAAGATACAGAAAGTTTGAATCTGCTTTAGGTTAAGTTGATCTAGCCGGTCTGTGAAAAACTCTACAAAGAGACAGACATCGTTACAACAACAACAACAACAGAGCTGGTCGACAGTGCTACACAGAGTTTGTTGACTAGATTGGAAAACCCTGTCAAGAACTAGGGTTAAAGAAAAACTCAGTCCCCCTAACAAATACCCTACTTCCTGCCTTCAAATTTTAAGTTGAGAGAGAAAGTTGGATGATTTCTTAGTCTTATCTCTTATCTCGATGTCTCAGAAAACACCTTTAGATGAACAAGGCTATAATGCCTGTTGAACTACTGCATCTGGGTATAAAAACAGCAATACAGATATCATTTGCAGCTACAAAAGTGCCAATGTCATTGTGCAGCACAAAACAACAACCGAATTCGCCAGCTTCAGCGATGAGGTATAAACAACAGCTGGCATTCGCTATTTTGCGAGGGCGAGTTTATGGTGTTCAGTCAACCCAAAATTCAATTCAAAGACAAACAGATGCCACAAATTACACTTGAAGTTGGTGTCGCGCAAAACATTCATTCATCTCTGTCCTTGTACCCTTGCCCTTGCCCTTCTTTACAATGGAAGTGGTTATACATATAGCTATGTTCATATGTATATCTACCTACATATAAGGGCGATAGTTCACTATCCACCGCCACCATAGCCACAGTGACAATGGAAAATTGAGCTAGTGCAACAAATCGTTTACGAAATACCAATTCGCTTTTCGACTCAGTTTCGCTTTACAACAAATCTAAATATGTATTAATGTGCGCGAGCCAATGAATTGGAAATGAAAGCATTGAGGGTTGTCCCGGTGATATACGTACACCGGTAATAAAGTGTGAATAAAAGGTGAAGCATGTTAGCACAATGGATGCTAGGTATTAAAAGAAACATTGTTTCAAGAACACACAGTTGATCTATATGAATTGTGTATGTACATACGTGTACAATTACACGAAATTTTTATTACTTAATGAGTTTGAAGAGCAGTAACCGCTAAATGCGGATGCACTTTAAATGAAAGTATTTAAAACAATTTTTGTTGGATTGCTTGGAATAAGACTTTTTCTGTGGCTCAATGCACCGAGGAACCACCAACAGCTGACTACCCAACTAAAGGCTTTGAGCTCTCGTAAGAGCTAGGCACACCCATCCTTCGAAGATGGACAAACGGAAAGATAGTCTTCAAAACAATAAAAATAGTTTCGCCAAATCATTTGAATCCTATGTCCTCCTCAAAACACTTATCTCTAGTTGGTGAAATTTACTCCAACAGTTTCAATATTTCAAAAGTTCCATCTTGAGTTCCGTTGTGCTCGTAAGGTTATTGATTTTAGGTGAGGGTTTTCATGAAGGAAATTGTTTTGAAAATGGGGCATGATTGGGGTTTCGATAAAAAAGAGGGTCTGGATAGTCATAGAACGTGTTTGTACAGTATATATCAAATCAAAGCTAATTAGTAATATGAGCTTTTAGAAAATGTAAACTTTTTTTACTATATCTCGAATTCCTTTAGAGATTTACACCAAAATATGGAACGTGTGGATATCATGACATGAGTATCAAATGAAAAGAGTTGGACGATGTTTATTGAGGTTGAGGTAGAGATGCTAGAGATAGAGCTAAAGAAATAGGGAAACGGTAAGTTGTATAATAAGGAATGTGAATACATAGTTATTTTTGGAGGAATATGAATAATAAGAAGATAATCTGGAAGAGCAAATGGAAGAGACTGATGAAGGAGATATTGGTGATAAGAAGGAAAATTACACCAAAAACTAAAACCGCATTATCTTAATGAAAAATCAGTTTAAGTTGAGATCACATCTTTTTTTATACCTAGCGTACTAGTACTAGTACAAGGGTATTATAATTTTGTCCACGTAACGGTACTACGTAACGGCATAAAATACTCGAGATAGATATAGAGTTCCATATATGAAAGCTCTTAGGTTGAAAAGAGGAGTTGATTAAGGCATGTCCGTTCGTCTGTCCGTTCGTGTACACGATAACCGGAGTAAAAATTGAGATATTTGCATAAAATCTGGTATACAGATTACTTTCTAGCCAAGGTAGGTTGCTATAGAAAATGGTCGAAATCGGTTGATAACCACGCCCTCTTTTTCGATATCGAAAATTTCGAAAATCACATAAATTGACATAAAATTTTATAGGTATCCCCCCTGGTCATTCTATTAGGATTTTTTTTATCAATTTTGTTAAGTAGGCGTGGCAACGCCCACTTTTAAGGAAGGCACTATTGAATATTCGACTCGTCGTAACTTTTAAACTGATTACGGTAGAATGATGAAATTTGCCACAGGTATATCAGCTTTATATGGATTATACCTGATGAAATCGGACTAAATCGCTTTCCGATGATGTCCACTTTCGGTATGGAAAATTTCGAAAATCATTGACATAAATTGACATTATTCGGTAAGGTAAATACATAGTATAATTTCATAGGCAAATCCTCCTGGTTAATCTATGCTGGTTTTCTATTAAACTTTAACACGTTCGCTGCCGCCATACAAAAAAAAACCATCACCTAGGTGCCAATATAGTTTTATTATTTTAAAGTCATCTTTGGGTAGTAGTTATACACCTAGTTGGTTTTATTTTCATTTTCTATAAAAATTTGTGTGTTTTGAAAGGGTGACCACCGGTGGGTCACGTGGCACCTCACATATACATGTATATGTGTAGTGCCGTGTGACCCACCGGTGGTCACAGCAGTTATTTCAAATTTTGAATTTTTTTCTTTTTTATTTTGATTTCTAGAGATATTGAATAAGTGTAAAAATGACCAATAAGGATTATTCGGTAAAACCCAGCGTTTTTTATGGCAGTCGCCATAGAGACGAAGAAGAGGGAAGTGACGGCACTGATTTTGAACCGTCCGGATCGGATGACTATGTCCCATCAGACATTGATTCCAGTGATTCGAACGAACCTTCGGAAGTGGATTATTCATCATCTACAGATGCCCGGTCTGAAGATGGTATTCCCGCAAACCTAGATCCAAATATTTGGAGTAATGTCAGTGGAACATCTTTGCAGTCTTTCAGTTTTGAATCAGCACATACATGTGAAGTTGATGTACGTATAGTGGAACCGATCGATGTGTTCAATTTGATGGTAACGGATGAGCTGTATGAGCTTATTGTTATTCAGACGAATTTGAATGCCAACAGTTGGGTCCAAAATAATATAATGATCGGAATTCGCGAATAAAGACATGGGTCGATACCGACATTCCAGAGATAAAGAAATTTCTTGGTCTGATCCTGTACATGGGAATGGTGAAATGCCCGTCAATTTCCTTATACTGGAGCACTAACAGTTTTTATAAGAATTCATATGTCCCTAAAATTATGCTGAGAAACAGATTTCAATTACTTTTGAAATTTATACATTTTTCGGACAATTCCCAAAATGAAGGAAATCGTTTAGGAAAAATTAGCCTTGAACAAAATTTTGTAAGTGCTCGTACTCCTGGAGAATTTATAGCAGTAGACGAATCAATGATTCCCTTTCGTGGACGGCTTAAATTTCGGCAGTACAATGCGGAGAAATCTCATAAATATGGCGTAAAGGTATACAAGTTGTGTGATCCTTACGGCTACAGATATACCAGCAGTATTTATGTGGGAAGAAATTACTGCAATGAACAAAGAGGTGTACCAACTCCAACAACATCGCACAGCACTCAAATTTTCCTCGATTTGGCGGAAAAATATTTAGAGAAAGGCAGGACCATCGCAACTGACAATTTTTATACATCGGTTTCCTTAGGAAGGACGCTACTTGGTCGTCGAACTCATCTAATTGGAAACAATAAAACAATAAAACTTCTTGAATTAAAAGACCTATAAAACGAAAAATTTTAGAATAACATCTGTACAATTTTTATATAATAAAAATATGAGTATTATCTGTGTGCCAAGAAGAAAAAATGAAAGTTCTATTCATACACAGCTTTAAAATGATCAATACAAAATTGTATTGCGTGTGCCCACCGGTGGTGCACACGGCCTCTGATGAATAAATTGTGTGACCCACCGGTGGGTCATATGGCAGCGAACGTGTTAAAAGCGGGCGTGGCACCGTGGATTTTTAAGGGGGCGTTTTTTGAAAATTCGCCTGGTCATAACTTTGAAACTAATTATAGTAGAATTATGAAACTTAGCAGGTTTCATGGTGGTATATGAAGTATTCCTGATGAAACTGGTAGAAATCGCTGAGTTTACCCGAACTTGGACTTCCTTACTGGTTAAATATGCTGGTCCTACCCAAAAATTTTAGACTTCTTTGTGAGTAACCTAAAAATAATGTGAATATTTTTTAAAACTGGTATAAGCAAACATTCTACAAATATATTTAAAACCTTTAAAACACTTTTATCTACCCAATTTGTAGGATATTCGGTTGACTGCAAGCAATCAGAATCGCAGAAAAAAACTCTGAAATCCATAAGCGCACAGTTTCCCGTTAAAGGGCAGCAAATAAAATTGCATGGATTAACATACGTTAGGGTGGAAGCAAGCAGGAAACAAAACGAACGAGATAAACCCAAAAGCCGACCATCCGACGCCGGTTGATTGCAGAAAAGAAGCAATAAAGGTTGATAACGAAACCCTCAATAAATGTTAATGGTTCTGAGAAGTGAATGGGAACGTTAATACAAAAATACAACAATAACAAACGTAAACGCAATCAGCAGGAAAAAAAGGTGCAAAAGCAACAACAAACTCTATTTAAACGCTAAATACGCGTTTACTTACTTGTCGAATTTGTGTATGTTTTTGAAGCTGGAGGAAGAAGCTCAAATTAGTAGACAAAAATCACCCACTAACATGTAGCACGCCCTCTTCGATTGAACAACAATACAAAAAAAAAAAAAAAAACAATAATAATAGCAAACAATACACAAGGATTATATGACAAACAGGATAAGGATAACTGACTCGTTTTAGTGCGCAAACAAACGACGGCCAGCTGTTTTGTCAGGCAGGCAGTAAATCTTTGCACGTTGCAGCCGTAGCAATCATCCCACCCTTGAAACTTGCAGCAGTGGCTGAGGCTATAATTTCTTTGATCGCTGTCAGCATGGTTGTTATTTTTGTTCTCATTGCTATCACCGCTACATATGTACATTTCCTTCCGCTGGCTGCTGTATGCTTGCCATTTGCCCCTCGCACAAAAACCCACACAAAATTGTTTACCACCTTTTTCCACCCAATTCGCTAAAGCAAACACTGCCAGTCACACTTACGTGTGAATTTACTACCAAAAAATACTACAAACTTACATACCACTATACCTACATATATTCATTCCAGCATGTCATCAGTGTAAACTACAAAAATGCTATGAATTTCCCAATAGACTTTACGACGTCCTACAGCTCATAGCAGTATACATTCTGCTCTGGTCAGTCGTTTCAGTAGCACGCTATAAAATATAAAATCTCCACCTATGCTTAACACATTTTCGGCGAAGTAGTGCTCACAGCGCAAGTAACTAACCGAGCAGTCAGGAACGTAACAAATGGGGATTGAAGGCAAAATTTTTGTCAACATGAACCATGTTAGTCTAACAAGAAAGATCCTGCTAAATTTGCATAAGATAATGAGGCAGATAGTGTTGTTTTAACAGGAATTAATGTTAATTTAACAGGAATTCATGTTAATTTAACAGGAATTCATGTTAATTTAACAGAAAGTCATGTTAATTTAACGCGAAGTCAAGTTTTTCAACATGAGCTTCATATTATTTTAACAGGAAGTCATGTTAATTTAACACGAAGTCAAGTTATTCACCACGAGCTTCATGATAAAAAAACATGATCGATAGTGTTGAAAAATAATAACCTGAGAAAGTGTTGATTCTACATGAAAATTTTTCTGTGGGTAAAATTGATATTCTCAGGACCATTTTCACGACTATCAGTCAACTTTTAGCTTTGACAGTGAACTTTGACGTTAACAGGTGTGGCCTCGGTTGTGATGTTGTTCGAAAATATAAAAAGTCCTTGGGTAAACAAAGAAAAAGTTAGTGCATTCGGCCAGGTTAGGCGGAAGTGGCTGCAGCCAAGGCACACTTAGGCCAGTGTTAATAGAACTGTTGTCATACCACCAAAACTACGAAAGTCAGTTCCAGGACACGGAAATATGGAAAATCCCTGTGCTGTCGGGACTCCCCCCATAGCAGAATCCCGGGACTGACACTCCTAAACCGACACCGGCACTATTTAGATGACTTTATTAGGCCATCAATTCCTTTATGTCCAGCTCCGCGATCTGACTTAGGCTATCCAGAAAGGGAACTCACAGAAAGCGCATTTCCGCGCCGCTTTCAGCCGGGCAGTTTGATCATCTTTTCAACTCCTACAGCATCGTCGGTAGGGCAAACCTAGCAGGCAGTGCCCGGCGAACCCCCCTATTCACTTGGAGATTTCCCTACTTTTGACATAAATATGTGTCTTGAGCCCATTTTGACCAGGTTTGTTTGGATATCCGGCACCCTCGGTATCGTCTGACCAACAATTTCCCTCAATGTACCTGTTTCCCGGGAACCATGGGAGGTTCACGCGGTTCTGTTGGACCTTCTCTTAAAGAGATCGACCACAACTGAGGATCAAGGGATTTGATGACCGCTTGGCTGTCGCTGAAAACAACGATATTACGTTACCCTATCCAAGTAGTGGCGTCCATGATTGCTGAAACTTCAGCCTGGAAGTCGCTTCAATGATATGGTAGTCTAAAGGAGAGCTTAAGTAAACCCCCGCTTCCGAATCTGTCCTCTAACTTCGAGCTGTCGATGTACTTATATGGTAGTGCCGCCATTATTAGCGGAGCACCGATCCGTCCTCTCCCAATCGACCAAAGATTAAAACAAATATAAGCCATCTAAAAATTATACTTCATAAATGCTACATTTAGATGAACCAAAAGTGTTTGTGCTACAGTGTGCTACACCTTCTAAAAATAATTAAATCAAAGTTTCGAATATTTTCTATCGATTTTAGAAAGTAAATGTTGCCCTTCTTGATTTAATGGCGATAAATTGCTTAAAATTTTTATAAAAGTGACAAAATTTAAAAAAAAAATGTGTGTTTCAAGATCAGAGACTTAAGAACCATCCGCCCGCATATTTCAAAACTCGGCCCCTGCAAAAATAACTCCTATATACTCCTCTGTAAACAACCAATTCTGATGTGAAATTCTAGAATTGCTTGTTTTATTGCGAAATGTTGAAATGCTTCAAAAAAAAAACTCTGTTCAAAATTGAAAAAATAAAAAATTGCAGCAAGAATGGCAAGTAAATGAATGTACACAGGGACATTGTTATCTTTCGACGCCTGGACATCTGGAATTCGTGGCACTTTATTGTGCTACAACTTGCAAAGGATGAGTTTATTTTTCGGTTTTACCGCAGGACGCTGGTTCAGGATGACAAAGCGAGTCATTGTGACAGGCTCAATTCGTTAGCACACGTTTGGTCGCGTGCTTTTGTTGTCTTTTATCTTTTTTTGTATTCTTTTATTGTGTCAACAGTAGAATTGTATTGCATTTTTTTTTTTTGTGTATTCCATTTCAGTTAGCAGTTGTATTATGGCCTGACATTTTTTTACAAAAACACTCTTCTTTATTGCTGCACATTTCTTGTTTCTCTCTGTTTTTGTAAGTTGTGGTAACTTGCCTGCGCTGAGTCAATACTTCACTTTTTTATTAAAACACAACAGCTGCTAAGAAAATAAATAATGAATTAATGGTATCGGGTATTCAAATATGAAGTGGTTTGTTGATATGAACACCTTATCCGCAGTCTGTATCTATTAAGCTCAGGAAGAATAATATATAATGTAGTAACCGCGCAAAAATTAAAAAGATACGCGAAATATTTCAAAGGCGGGTACTGGAGAAGATTTAACGATGAGCTTTGTGAACTTTAAGCAAACATCGACATCGCTCAGCTAATTAAAAAAATTGTGCTAATGAAAGAAGATGCTGTGGCCCAGAAAGTATTCGTATCGGCACCCGCTGGTGAAAGCAAAGGAAGAGGTCGATCACCACTATGATGGAAGGACCAAGTGAAGGCGGACACTTGAGATCGGATACATTTATTTCGTGCTTCTTCAGCTTTCTCTTAAAGCATTATATTTGTTTTTTGCTTCATGTCTACACAATCGTTAGAAAAAAAATGTTACGTATACGTCATGCCACTTTTATGAAAATTTGAAGTGATTTTTTGTCATTGAATCAAGGAGGGCTAATATGGGCAAGCAATTTTTTATGGAATTGATAGAAAATATTCCATACATTAATTTTATTATAGTCGGAAGGTGTAGCACGCTGTAGAACACACAAATTTTGTCTATTCAAAGAAGCAAAAGTAGCGTTAATGAAGTATAGTTTTTGCTGGCTTATAAGACCGCACCTTTAAAAGTTACATACATATATGCAAAATATATACCTAAAATTACCAAAAACTCAAAGTAGTTTTATTTGAATACAATTTTTCTTACTTCTGGCACCATTTTTATACCCAGCGTACTAGTACTAGTACATGGGTATTATAATTTTGTCCACATACGGCACAAAATAATCGAGCTAGACATATGAAAGTTTTTAGGTTGGAAAAAAAGTTCATTAGGGCATGTCCGTCTGTCCGTGTACAAGATAACTTGAGTAAAATTGAGATATTTGCATGAAATGTTGTATACAGGTTACTTTCTGGCCAAGGTAGGTTGCTATTGAAAATGGGCCAAATCGGAAGAGAACCACGCCCCCTTTTTCGATATCGAAAAATTCGAAAATCATATAAATTGATATATATCTCGGTAGCTGAAATGGCTAAAATGATATAATTTTATAGGTGAATGCTCCTGGTCATTATATAATGCTTTTTTGATAAATTTTTTAAAGTGGGCGTGGCACCGCCCACTTTTAAGGAAGGCATTTATGAAAATTCGACTGGTCGTAACTTTTAAACTGATTACGATAGAACGATGAAATTTGGCACAAAGCATACTAATACCGTTGGGAGTACACCTGATAAAATCACCGGATGAAATCGCTCTCCAACCACGCCCACTTTCGATATTGAAAACTTCCAAAATCACCTAAATTGAGATAATTCGGTAACGGAAATGGCTAAAATGATATAGTTTGGTAGGATGAAACCCCTAGTCATTCTATTATCATGTTTTGATAATTTTTTAAAAGTAGGCGTGGCACCGCCCACTCTTCAGGGAGGCATATTTGAACTTTTAAACTGATTACGGTAAAACGATTAAATTGGTATAAGGTACACTAGCATAATAGGGAGTATACCTGATGTAATTGGACGAAATTGCTTCCCCACCACGCCCACTACCGCTGGGTATTTAATATTCGGATTACCCGAACTTAGACTTCCTTACTTGCTTATTTTTAAATATCTTAAAATAAGTTGTAAGTATCTAAAACGTAGAACTTTAGAAGGTGCTAGTATTGGAGCGTACCGGATCCATATCCGAAAAAGGACTTTATACAACGGTAACACTCTCCATAGCATAGCAAACCAGAATACATTATCCAATTAAAATCTTCCTCACATTCCTCAATTAAGAATTCGAAAAATTTTTGCTTTACCTAAATTTGCCACAAAAGATTTGTTAAAATAAAAAAAATATTTGCAAAACTAACCAAAATCAACATTTAATCTCTCAAAATTCACATTAATCTCCTGAGTCAACAAGTTGGTTTACATTTTCAATGTTAATCCCAAATAAGCGCACAAAAGTGCTTTTAAAATTTCATTCATATATGCACAAACACAAACATACCCACACAAGCACAAGTGCATATGCAAATAGCTGTACAAAAACTGATAACACAAAACTGTAAATATCCCAGTTGACATCGGTCAGTTTCTATACAAGAAACCAGCAATAAGACTGAAAGCACAAAGCAACTGACATGCATTTTTGCATACATATGATTTTCGTACAAATGCATACAAAGAGCAGAAGCACACACACACACAAGGAAGAGGAAGCAAAAAGCAACCAGCAATGGACACTCAATACGTCGAATTGTTAAGAATGTGGCCTGTGTCATGGGCTAGGCTTTC
Organism: Campiglossa producta; assembly: GCA_964058755.1. NCBI lineage: Eukaryota > Metazoa > Arthropoda > Insecta > Diptera > Tephritidae > Campiglossa > Campiglossa producta. Next base: position 80,177,928 of record CAXKVI010000005.1, read on the forward strand.
CCACAGCTTTACAATTGACAAATCCCAAGCATTGGATATCCTCAACCTACGTGCACAAGCTAACTGTGTTTCTGTTTGTTTGAAAGCAATTTTCCTCAGTTTTGGTAGTCTTAGGTTACTTTATAGCAAAGGTATGTGCAAGTTTTTGTGGCTGCTAATCAGTTTCATAGGCAGAGTTATTAACTCAGACCAAGACAACAACCATACTAAAGGTACATATATCAGCATGAAACTACTGGACGTAATGGGGCATAGCAGGGCACAGTCAACACAGCTAGTGCTGCATTCAACGTTCTCACATCATAAATTTTTAAAAATTTTCATTTTTCTTTTGCTCAAATATTGGCTAGTCTTTAGCGAACGAAAGCATGTTCATATGTTTTTACCTGTATCTACCAAAATCAGTCTAAGTTCATCACTTCCTAGTCAATCTGTCATATTTCAGCAAAACTGTGATTGCATTGGCACTGTGGAACAGCCAGCAGAGAGACACTGCAAAAAGTCATTAACTGCGAATTGAAGTCTAGTGGTAAAATACTTGCACAAGTTTGACGTGTTAAAGAGCTTGAAAATGACGAAGAACAGTAAACTATGAAATTTCAGACGCACTACTGGACAGCTTGCAATTCTTGTCAAAAATAATTCCTAGACGAGTCCTATATGACACCTATTGACCTCTTAAAAGCTTAGTTCCGCCACTTATTTCACCCCGAAATAACTGGGTAAATATTTTCGGAGTCGTATGTAAGTATATGTCTGTTATTTAGAACCCCCTTTTTGTGGTCTTAAGTGACAAATTTTTGGCACTGGAATATTCTAAAATACACGCAGGGAAATTTTAACCTACAGTTTTTTGTCGACTCCGAACTGCACCTGCTAGGCAGATCTATTTTTTCTATGAAGCTGTTTATGGTAGAAATGCACTCGGAGAGTCCGCCATAACACTGCCGACGGGAGATCCCGTTTAGAAAAAATATTTTCTAACTAATTTTTTTTTAGGGTAATTTAAGCGGGTTGATAACTCCGCATATTTTTTTATTCACGAATATTAAATCCAGACCGAAAGTTGTAACTTTTTTCGAGCTCTTCTTTTTTTTAAATAATTTAAATTAATAGAGTGTACAACAAATTTAGATTTTTTTTGCAATTAAGTTAACATGGTATTTTTCTGAAGTTGTTGTTGTTGTTGTTGTTGTAGCGAGGTGTAGCCCTGCCTAAATGTCAGACAGGGTCACCCCGAGTGTATTGCTCTTGGCCGGGTCGATATAAGAAAACGGCCCGGGTCGTTTCGGCACGATGGGTACAGCACAAGTACTGGTACCGTTCTCGTAGAACCGGCAATACAAGAAACTAGCCGTGTAGGCTATGTAGGTCATTTAGCGTTATCCAGGGTGCACCAACTGGGAGGCGACCTACTTTTACACCGTTTAAGTAGTTTTTGAGCCTATTCGACAAATTTGGACAGTTTATTCCCTGGATAAGTCCTCTCAAGATAAGATATATTTTTCCGATAGATGACGCTGAAATCGCTTTATTTACAGAATCCGCATTTATTGTCCGATTCTATTCCTGCACAAAGTTCAAAAATGGTATCACTTATCATAATTCCGTTTGAACCCTTTAAAATTGAATTTTCAAGATTGTGATGGGAAATTGAAATATTAGAACAAAATTATTGTAATTTTACGGCGACTTTATGTTTGCTCAAAGAAGTAATTTTCACTTCAGAAAAATGTATTTAGAACTACATTTTAGTTCTAAAATGTATTTATACTGGTATACTGAAAAATTCCTTTATTCATTTATTAAAGAAAATCTCGTGATAGTATTAAGTACCTCTCCCCCCATAGGTGATTAAAAGTGATATTTTCGGATCCACCCTCCCCCGCCCCCCCCCCCCCTTTAAGCTGGTCACGTGATTTATGGACGCCCCCTTTAGACAGACATCACGGTAATACGTATCGATGTGCCATACGAAAATTTACACTTTTTAATTTTTTTAGGAAAACTAACACTTAAAATTCTTGTAAGAAAACTAACACTTTTATTTTGTATCTCACGAAAAGTAACACTTTCTATCATCGCAAAAAAGTCCAATATTATTTTGTGATGGTTATGTTAGGTTTGTGGTCGTAACATTCTAAAAGTACTGAATGGAATTGAATCGTTGGATTGCTAGACGCTCAACTTAAAGTTTAAGATTAACGGGATTTGGGGTTATCGCCCAATATGTGGACCAGGGTGACCAAAAATGTCTTAGTACAATATGGGTGTCAAACGAAAGGTTCAAAAGAGTGCTATAATATGCGATTTGATTCATTGAAATATCCAAAATGGTTTGGGAGATATCTTGAAATTTCGATAGCTCGACCGGTTTCGAAGGTATCGACGAATATTTCCACAAAAATGTGTTAGTACATTATGGGTATCAAACAAAAGGTGTTTATGAATGCTGTCATAAACCATTTGATTAATTTCAATATCTAAGCTACCCTGGAGATATCTCATAAAATGTGAACCTTCTTAATACCAAAACGCTTAATATGGCTATTAAGGGAAATGTACTATTTTCTTACCTTATAAGAAATAAAAAACAAAAATTATACGCTTACGAAGTCGCGGGCACCAGCTAGTACTAAATAAGTTTTGAAAAAGTAACTTAACAAAAAAAAGTTGTTTAACCTTTTTTGTAGCCCACTCAATTTCCTTTAAGAATCTGTTTCTATCTTTGTTGTACATGGATAGTTGCATTTTTGACAATTTTTGAAAAAAAAATGGAAAATCGAAAAAACATGCTAATTTTTGAAGCTAGAATACTAGAAAACGGCTAGTCTGAGAAAATTTTGGTCAATGCAAATTTTGTAGGAAATTCGATTTCCTTCAAAAATATGTTCAGGTAAATGGTGTTTTACAAAAATGGTTTGCCGTGTTTATACCAAATATGAGGTAAAGTCTGTAAAATCTAAACTAACGATTATAGAGCCCTAGACTTTAATTTAAAAATCTGAAAAAATTAGTCATCTTTTTCACCTTTCTTAAAAAGCAAATCAATATAATTTTTGAAAAAAAACGAAATTTTGAATTTTTGGCCCAGTCTAATATACATACATTTGTATATATTTAAAGGAAAATGAGAATTTCCATGTAATTAGAGTATTTAAAAAAAAAAGTTTAATATTCTGACCCATGCGCTATGCTATATGTCTTAATATATATACAAGATATAAAATATGTATATAGGCACTTTCGTCCACCTTATTCCTTTTAAGATGAATCCCTTGATAATATTCAGCCTTTCCACGATTTTAAAGTTTTTGGGTGCCGGGAATTAACCTACAAATCGAAGGCCAATTTTGACTGGAAAATAATATTCTTTCAGGGACCGCAAATAACAGTTACTTTTGTTATGAAAGTTGGTTATAATAGTTATTTTTCAATTTTTAAATTTCGATCGCAAAATAAGAGTTACTTTCCAATTTTCACGTGAAAAACTTTTTTTTAATTTTAAATGAAAAAAAATTAGAGATAACTCTTATTTTAAATTTAAAAATAACTTTTATTTTTAACTTTTACGGAAAAATTACAAAAAAAAAAAGTAAGGAGTACTTAGAAGCACCACCCCTTCATAATGATTTTTTTGGTTAAAGTTTTGCTTGATAACTGTTATTTGCGATCCCTGATTGAAGGGTTGCATCAAGTTAGCAAAAGTAATTTATTTTTCGAAACCAAATCTGGAATTACCCATTGTACAAAGTCACAGAGATTTGCCAGTCACCACGTCATGCTAAGCATTCGACCATAAGCTATTCATGAGCAATCTGCCGACGCTATTGCCAATACGGCGAGACTAAGCCAAACGTTTTTCGCCATTCATGCTAGCACAACTACCCAATTCAGAAACGCCTAAGCCTATACAATTCCACAAACTCACACCAGAAAGTACTTGAAACAAACTCTACATTCCACCAAACACACTTCAATTCTTTCTAAATACTTAAATACACAATCAGACACACCGTACTAAACTCATTCATCTAACTATTGGCATTGCAACCATTGACGACCGTGCTATCAAAGAATGTATTCATGGTCATGACTGCGCTTATATCTATGCACTTATATAAGTTTATATAGAGAGGTTTCCACTTACTTTTGCATTCATTGGCGTCGGTATCCGTTGCACGTCCCCATGGACGATCGAAGTAAAACGGCTTACAACGTTCACATTCTGGACCGGCTGTGTTGTGTTTGCAAGCGCACGTCATTGTCAACTTGAAATTCATATTGATGTTATTGTTATTGTTGCCATTGCTATGCACAAGTACTGTGGATGCGGCACCATCGAAGTCATCGCCAACATTGTACATTGTATGTGGTGGTATGGCCTCATTGGGTCCCACCGTTGCCACACATTCCGAAGCGTGGCCATTACATTTGCAGCGCCCGCCAACCGCAAAATCAGAGACGGCATAATGTTGCGATATAGCCAATAGTTCCTTAGCACTGGGTTTATCCGCTGTACTCTTCCCATCTACAACAATCTTAGCCGCATGTTTATCCACCATTGTGGCTGAGGCTTTTGTGGTGGTCGCGACCGCAGCGGCGGCGGCAGCAGCAAGCGCAGATTTAGCTTGATAATGTTTTTCATATGCGGACAGTTTAGTTTTGGCGGCGTGGCGTTTGACCTCTGGCACGATACTGATACCACTGCTGCTGCCGCCATCATTGGGATAGTCAAGATCTAAATCAGCATCGTCCAACTCCAAATGCTTTTTAGGCTCGGCTGCATATTCTTCATCTTCATAAGTGCTATCGTTGTCGTGTGGATTGTAGTCATACTCATCATCCTCCACCTCATCGTCTTCATCATCCTCCTGACTGCTACCCATTTCATCGCTAAAACTATTTGCGTCTGGTTTGTTGGCAGCGGCTGCATCCTTTGCTTGTTTCTCAGTCAATTCACGTGGCAGCTCGAGACGATGAAAAACCACGCGTATATCAGTGGCTGTAACCCAATCTTGCAGCACCAACGATGCATCCAAATCATTGGCTGAGGGGCGACCTTCGAGCGTGTTGAAAGCAAACCGGTTAGTTGTACCATCACGATGCGAATCAATACAACGCGCTTCCTGTTCATTGAACTTGCTAATTTTGGCGCGATCCGGGCGTCCATAGAATTTCAAGCATTGCGAGCTGTAGAATTGAAAAGGTTGCCAAGTTTGACCAAAATCTGAGCTCTTGTAAATAGCCAACGAGTCGGGACGTGGCGACTTGGGACAAAACGACAAGCTAACATAAGTCAATTCATATTTTTTACCCAACGATAGCGTGAGCGTTACATTATCGGGTGGCGCGTTATCCAAATCAGCTGGTACTGGCACACTCGCCGAACGCCAACATGTTACATTATTCGGATTATTCAAATCAGTTAGCGCGCTTGCAGGAAAACGTAGCTCAGGCTTACTACTGTCACACATGCTACATTCGCTTAGCGTGCCATCACGATTGATTTCGCAGAAGCGTTCGGGTTGATGCGCGCCACATATGCTTGACGCTTGCACAGGGTTGCCATATGCGGCATTCACAAAACTGGGCAAACATTTGCGTGGTTTGCCTTCAAAGTAGCAGGGATCGCTGTTGATGGAGGAGGAGGACGCGGCTGTGGTTGATGGAAGCGCATTGCTTAGCATACAAATGCAGATGCAGAGCGCGGTTGCTAGCTGTGGAGTAGGCGCGCTTAGGCGTCTGTGGTGTGGCTTGGTGGCGGTGCGCGCCGCGTATATTCTGTTGGCCAACATGTTTACACTGAAATGCTTTACACAAAACACAACACAAAATATTCTTGTTAATTTTTCTTAAATTTTTGTATTTTTTTTTTATTTGTGTTTTCTGCGGTTTAGACGCGTTGCATGCAACACATTTGAAATGACGAATTTTCACGTATTCAAGTCACACGCGCGCGATTAACACTTACAAGCACTTCCTATTAGCAATACTCTGCATACGCTGCATGTGTGGTTTTTATTGTTGTTGTTGGCATACACGCAACACTTTTTATTTTTGCTCACGGCAACTAGGCTAGTTAGCGTATCATGCACTTTACAACGCGCGCTGCACGTGCTAGACATGCAACTAGGCTTGCGCGTACCGACTAACCGACCGACCTTCTCAGCCTAATTGGTATTCCAGTGGTATTTTCAAATTTAATTAAACGACAACACGAAAGCCACGCTAATTGAGTTTAAGAGGGTAGGGTGAAGAGTCGCGTTCAAAGCGCGCACCAAATCAGGTCTAGACAAGCGCTTGTAATGCGCTGGAATGATACGCTATCACAACGTACGAAGCGAGAGAAGCGCGCGAATACGATTTTTGAGGAATGTTTCTACGAACGCGTCCAGAATTCAATTCACACTTTCAAGTCTTCAAGCAGCCACTAGCACGCGAACACACACGTCACTCAATTTGCATATACGCTGGGCGCGTTAAGATAAAAATGCAGATCGCATGCGGCAGACGCGACCACAGAGGACAAGGTAGGTATCCGTTTACTAACTACGCGCGCTTTGGGTTTTTTTTTACTTTGCGTGTTGAAGTCGTTTTTTTCCTTTGCAGTGGCGCACTTGTGATTGACTTGACATGCAAGCACGTCGCTTATCAGCTGCAGCCCACGCGACAATGCTCAGATTAGTCTTTGAAAGACACGTGACCAGACGAGCGCAAACTTCAACTCTACCTTTACGCTTTTAAATGTTTACTTAACTTCAAGCGCTGCAAAACGTACGAATCACAACTCTGTCCATAAACGCGCGGCTCATATGCCTTGTCTCCTCGAAATAATTATGGCTGGCGTCACACTGTCTGGTGTTTGCAATTTCGTTGCGCGACGACTAGACGTCAAACAGACATGAATACTAAACAAGCAGACGAGCGCGCGCAACAGCTGTCCGTTATGTGTAGATGGGCTCAATGTCCACACACACAGCTCGAACACAAACAAACAAATCCAGTCAGCACGTCTAAACGTGGCCCACACAAATGTACCACATTTCCTTTTTTGCACTTTACACCTTCACGCTTGACTTTTGTTTAATACCCGCACTTGGGGTTCTAAGCTGCCGTGTTAGTGATCCAACACGGTCAGCTGCTGACGTTCTTCTGACAATGTGATTTCACTAACGTTAGCTAATTATGTGCACGCATGGAGCAGAACTCAGCCAAAAAGCCTAAGCATCCAACTATTGTTCGGCACTAACGAAGTGTTTGACACCCGAATCACTGACCGCCACTATTTTAACTATTTCAGCGGCTGGTATGTGGTAGGTGCCTACCAAAATGTATTCTCTATAAAAGATTTTTCAAAACTCACCACACTTTCTTCTTATACTACTAACACACACACACTTTCACGTGCTCCTAACAGCTTTGGGTGACTTGTTTTGTTGTTGCTTTGATTATTCTCGTATCCTTTTCAATTCACTTTATGCCTTGCACTATACACACACATGCACATACACTTCACTTCCGATTCCGGTACCACACGTCGTTTGCTATTTAATAATTGCTCGTATACGCATTCGTGTCTTCGTTTTGTTATGCCGACAAATTACAATTACACAAAACGCGCAAACTCTCAAACGACCGACCGTTATAAATTCCCTTTAGTTCTGTTCGTAACGAGAGCTGATTTTATACTGAGGCATGCGTCTGTTTTGTTTGCTTTCCAATGGTTATAGCTAGCTCACATCGTTCGTATGGCGCTCACCCAAAAACCAAAATCAACCAACCCATCATGCAGTGAGCACAGCAGTCAGCAGCATGCAAAGGTGGGCAATGCATTTGGCTGTTTCTGGTGGTTGGTTCGTTGTTACTCTCAGTGGGGTTTCTTAAAATCGTTCGTTTGTATGTTAATGAATTTGGCTAATTTATTTTTTGTTTGGCTTGCTTGCTTGGCGCAGAGAACCACTTTCAAGTGGCTGGTGCTGTGCTCCCCACTCAGCTGTTGGGGCTCTCAGCAAAACATCTAGCATAAACAACTCATCCACCGGCCGGTTTTTTCATTCATGTGGTGTGTTGCTTCCAGTGAATTGATTGAGCAGATGTGGCGCGCAGCATCAGGTGTTATATCCGTTAGTTGATTGGAATGTTTATCAACATTTGAATGGGCAACAAATGCTTGGCAACATGTGGATTGCAACATTTTATTTATAGATATTTTTTAAATGAGTTTGAACAAAGTAATCGAAATTTCCCGGAAGGCATAATCCAGGAAGGTGCAGATTTTAAACAGTGAGGGACATTGTAGATTTATAAACAGAGAAAATCACTCTGGCTACTTTGTACTGAGAAGGTAATTGAGAAGCAAAGTCCTCTATGCACGAACAAAGATCTAATTATTTCTGTCATAATGTAAGGCGCCGAATAATGGACTGTGCCGAAAGAAAATGAGATGGCCCTTGCAGTGTTTGAGATATAAGCTCTATGTATGAAAGGGGAATGCGTTTGTTTTTGCCATCCTTTGCCGGATAAGAAACAGTAGACTCGGGTACTACTACCACCTTCAAGTAGCTGTCTGGCGAGCAATTTACTTTGACTAAGTTGAATTTTCTAGGTGATAGCAAAGGCGTCAGTTACCTCGTTAAAGGATTTCTGGTGCCGACTTGTTCACTGGTATTTTCGTTTAGGATGGCGCTTATTTTTCATTTTCTCCTTGGTTTTGTTCCGTTCTTTTGTTCAAATTTATTTTTCGACTTGGTCTTTTTCTGTTTCCGATCCAGTAATTTTCCGCTTCCGGTCTATTTGCCCTTCCGGTTTTTTTTCCTCTTCCGATCCTTTTCAACCACCGGTATTTTTCCCCTTCCGTTCTTTTCTCCATTGCGTCCTTTTTCCCCTTCCGGTCATTTTCTTCTTCCGGTCTTTTTCCCTTCCGAACTTTTTCAACTACCGGTCTTTTCCAACTTGCGCTCTTTTTCCGCTTCCCGTTTTTCTTCCCTTCCGGTATTTTTTCCTCCTCCGATCTTTTTCAACCACCAGTATTTTCCTTCTTCCAGTCTTTCCCAGCTTGCGCCCGTTTCGCCTTCCTTGTTCTTTTCCACTTCCCGTCTTTTCACCCTTCCGGTATTATCCCCTTGCCCACATTTTCCCTTTCGGTCTTTTCACCTTCCCGTCCTTCCACCTTTCAGGTCTTTTTTCCCCTTGCGGTCTTTCTCCCCCTTCGGTCCTTTCCCCCTTCCGGTCTTTTTCCCTTGAGGCCTTTTTCCTTTTCCGTTTCTTTTCCCTTCCGGTCTTTTTTCGGGCAAGTTCAAGCATTTCATTCCGTGACTGCTGTTTGCCTGGCTCATATTTCTTTATAAGTAGAGATTACCTGTTTCGAATTTACATGAAGTGGTTTCGGTGCCGATCCTTTTTACGATTCCGATTAAACTTTAGTCCTCTCCTTTTCTCTTCTCACCCTTTCGATTCAGTTTTCCTTCACGTTAACAGTTCCTAGGTAGAATTTATAATTTTCTTTGTCGGATTACTATTTTCTGCTCTGATTCATTCATTATCTTAGTTTTTAAATCTTTTTCAGGTTTCATCTTTATTTTAATACCATTTGACCATAACTCACTGAAATTCTCCGATTCCTTTTTGTTTTTCGGCTCCTTAGCTTTTCAGTTGTAGTTTTCCGGTTCCGCCTTCCTTTATGTTTTTGAGTTTTCTTCAATTTCAGATTTGTTCCGATTTCTTTCACGATTGAAGTGTCCTTTTTCAGCACTCCGTTTGTATTTTTGCACCGTTCTTCTTCCCGGTTCCGATTTCCATTTTATTTTACTTCTGGGGTTCTGATTTATTTCTCGATTCCCATATATTTTGCCGTTCCGTTTTCTTTCACGTTTCCTTTTTATTTTGGAATTCGATTTTTTTCCTATTCTTTTTTTATCCTCAGTAGATTTTTCGAAGCTCTCTCTCGATTACTACTTCTTTCCCTGTTCGGGTTAATTTCAGATTTTAGTTTCTTCCCAGTTTTTCGATTCCGAATTTTTAGTCGATTTATTTTCGTTTTGGATTTTTTTCTGTTCTGTTTTCAGGCAAGGTAGAATTTTCCGGTATCGTTCTCGGTGACAATTTCTTTTCTTTTCTGTTCTTAACCACGGTAGAGCTTTGAAATTTCTTTCTCTGATTCGTGTTCTTTTCCGGTTTATGACAGACTTGTCCTGCTAGAAAACTCTGAAGAAACATCTAACAGAGGTTTATATAATTTACACTTTTAAATTATTACCAGCCACTTTTTACAATGAAGGACTCCTGTAAACTTATGGGAGGACCACAAAAACAAACGTTGAGTCTTGAAAATTAAAAAAAAAATAACGTCTGCTTGAGACACAAATTTTCATTTATCACATTATAATCGGATTCGAAATTCATAAAAATGGTTTTAAAAATATTAAATCAGATTTTTATAAATCTGAGCACGTCCACGAAAGATGTCATTTTGACTCACCGACCAAACGCACAGAAGCCATGTGGCGTGTTCATTGAGGTTGGATGGAAAAAAGACGTGCGACGGCAGCTAAAAACATCAATGTGTGGATGTATGTAAGAATACTTATAGGCGCATAAGAAAATTAGATGGTACGCATCAGGAAGCAACACCCGCTAGGCACTACGCAATTTTCGGCAAAACATTTTTTACAACAATAAAAAGAAATGCCGCAGCACGCAAGTAAAAGCGACGCAAAACAATCAAAGAGAAAAATTATTCAAATTTGTTGTGGGACGACAAAAAGTACAAAAGCCAAGCAGAAGTTTACCTAACAGCTCACGCACATACCTACTTCATCAAGCATGCAGACATACATATTTACTGTATCTCAAAAATGTGTGTATTTTCATTGCTTTGTTACGCTATATTATTCAACTTTATTTCTTTGTTCAAAATTAAAGCGGGCAGTTAATAATTTCACGGCAATGCGCGACCCCTACCCGAGTACCAAAACGGTTGCAGCCAACAGCCGCGGGTCACTGGCGCAGCAGCAGCTTCACACCTTGATGGCTGCTGGTGTCGCTTATCGGCTTGGTTATCTCTTGAAGATAGGACCAATGCAAACAAGACAATGATCGGTCGGACAGTTAGTAATAGCCGTGGAAGTCAAAATAAGCTGCCGTATAGAATTTCATTGCTTGACCGCATTTCGCTGGCTGTTTGGCTTGTGCCATGCCGCCGACACTCCGGCACGCCATGTTAAGAGTTTTCGATGCGCTCATTTCGTTTGCTATAACTTTTCAAAAGAAAAAAAAAACAACACTGAGACTTGCGTGTAGGTGGAAGAGTGTACTCTGTGGCACAGACATTAATACATTTTCTTCGAAATATTTTCTTTTACCTTTTTTTTTTGCATAATTGTACATCGTTTTACATTTTACCTTTAAAAGGAAATGCCAAGGTTGACTAACGACCAACAAGAAAGTTGTGAGCCTAATGAGTAACGAATGCGTGCTGGGCTGCGTTGCAGACGATTCGTTATGACCCATTTTTAAGTCATTCCCAGTTGTTGATATGTCAGGTGATGTTATTTTAAGCCAATCAGGCGTGCTTATTTTGTAATATGTCTTGGAGTCAGCGAAGCTTGTTTATTAATAAGTGACGGGTCGGAGTCATGGACGGTCTCAAGAGAAGATGAGATGGCCCTTTCAGTATTTGAGAGAAATGTTCTCCGGAAGATTTATTAAAGCCCAAAGGCTACTCTGGCTGGGTCATGTTATGCGAATGATCAAAGAAGCTCCAGCCCAGAAGGTTTTCCAATCTTAACCAGATTATTTTTCTGGCTATGTGCGAACTTCTTCAAAGAGGAAAACCGTGACCTGGTAACCAATGTTCAGAGACTACTAAGATTACCACTCATCTGCCCTCGGAAGTGAGGAATCCGATTCCTCACTCGAATGTTATTGTATCAGTGTTCGACCATCCAACTATGATGAAGTGCGGATACCACTATCCCATATAAATCAGCGGGCATTTAGGCCTGCCAAATTTTTAATTACGAAGGCGGCATCTGGTGGGATAAGCAAATGCCTAGGGAAGTAATACTAGCAGAAGAAGTGACGACGACATTGATATTATTGGCCTAACTTTAGCTTACTTCAAAGTGGAGAATGAGGCAGGAAAATGGATTTAGTGCTAATCTAAGAATTGGGTAGATAATTGGGAAGTGATGTCTTCTCTCTACAAGCGGAAGACCCTTTTTTCATTCACTTATCGCACCTGTTCTATATAGCAAAAGCTTGAACGCTGACAACATCTCACGACACGGCTTTGGGAGCATTAAAGAAAACAGTTTATTTCAAACCGAAACAGATTTAATGATTAGCTGTACAAGAAAGAGGGAGATCAGCAATTCGATAATGGCCCTCCATTGAAATGACGAGGTGGAGACCGATTTTGGCGAAGCGAACTAAGTTGGACGGTCAAACCCGTTAAGAAGGTTAATGGCAGGAATAGTTCGGTAAGTTTAAATTAATCAACTCGCTACGACCCAGAGCAAACTGAGGGATAGGTAGGTACAGAAATACATTGGCACCACAAAGGGAGAAGCGTCGCTTGAGGGGATGAGGTTAGGAAGCACTATTGATGTCTGCGTATTTATATAAAGCTGTAAGCATTTGAAGTATTTAAATACCTTCTTGTGTTCAAAAAATGTTTGATTGAGAAGGCTCGGATATTTTCCTAACTTCAGAAAATTATTATATCTGTTCCAAAAATCTTTGACTTTAGTCTTCCTGCATTTAGAACATAACCAGCGGAGAGCAATTCCATCGTGTATTAGATCAGCAAATTTTTCTGTCTTTCCGTAACATTCCATGTGAGCTAGACCATCAAATGGCAGACACAAAACTGAAAAGCTTTCGAATTTATTGGTTGAGGCAGTGCTAGAACTTTACCTCCCATATCTAAGATCTCTGAAAACAGCGACTTTACCCAAGCCTCCTACTGAACTCACTATCCTTCATAATCACTTTAAAATGAACTAGTTCCGAGGTGCTTAGTACATCCTGTCCTAAAAAATTTCAACAAAGCCGATATAACTCCCTACCTTATAAGAGCCAAAGACAGATTTCCGCGTAACCCCCTCTTTTAGTGGTATTTACTTTAATATGAAGGATCTCAAAAATTCTCGTTTTATCGTATTCTTTCACGTTTCTCATCGTACAAATATGAGTTTCTAGTCATCCTTCAAAATCTTCGTATTTATCTGTACGAATGTTTCTTTAGTTAAGGGACACTGTATGCGGACTGATTTATTACTTTTGACATTTCAGATTCTGTTGGCTGCAGTCGCTATTAAATAGGTTGAATTTGTTGTTGTTCTGTTGCTTTGTTATGGCCGCCAACTTCTCATGTTTGTACTTATATGGTCACAGGTCGGTGTATGTAGGTACAATTCAAAGTTGCTTCATATCAGCTTTTTCTACTTTAAAGATTTTAGGCATAAACTGCTACTTGTGGTCGGTTGTCTCTTCGGATTATTTATAACTTTCTGATTCTTGTTTTGGTAGGGGAGGCAGCTGTATACTTTTTTGTGGCATCGAAATATGTAGCTAAACTGTATCTTTGTTGCATTAAATAATGTGGTTGTAAGCTAGCTACATATGACATATAAAGTGATGGGATCGGCCACCAGTGCGACACGTTGAGACGTATAATCTTAGCAATACCCGACCTCAGGAAGGCCTTCTTTTTCCCCACTCATTTCGAGAGTTACATAAAGACGGGTATGACGAGAGATGTAAAGTCGCTGATCTTTGCTCGTAGATTGAGAATGGAATCGACAAGAAATAAAATGGAATTTTTATCAAAAGTGACAACTACATCCCGGACTATATATATATTCAAGTGTGCTAATAATTTATATTGCTAAACTGTATTTTGTGTGCGCTTGAAATGAGTTATGTTTTGTTTGTAATTTCCATTTAGAAATATTAAAATCTGGTTTTTGTTCTTCTGCCTTTTTCGTATAATTTATGCATGTTTAGCTTCATTTTTTCCTATTTTACCAACTTCGTTTATAATTTTTTTCCTCATTTCCTATTCATTGCTTAATATTTTCGTTTTGTTGCGGCAGTAGAAGACTTCATCTCTAGACAATATTCCCAGTGTAGTATCGAAATCTGAAAGCTTTGACCTTAGTTGCCTTTCGAAGATAATTTACCCATCAGAGCTGCCAAGTCGAGGAAACCCTTCGAGAAGAAATATAAATTATTTATTAGTTCAGAGGGTATGGGGTTGGGGCTGCGTTCCTGAATTTAAAGACCTACCAAACGGGTTCGGTGGGATCATGCAAAAAAACCTGGCTTTCTGCTCAGCAAAGTTTTCAGCTTTCTCGGAGCAACCGTAACTTGGAATTTGTACATAGCTTTTGACATTGCAAGAAATCATTGTCCATCATTCGACAGAATTCTAAAAAGACCTAGTGTCGAGGGGTGAACCCCTTTAGAAAAACTTTTTTTCTAACGAATTTTTTATGTTGATTTTACTGGGTTGATTACCCATCATGTTTGGTGTAGTAGGTCGAGCACATTTCCGATAAACCACGGCGGCCGCCGGATATAGAGAATAATTATTTTCTTTCTCGGATAGCGTCTCCAGGGCAAAGTGTCTTCTCCAGATACACTGTACAGCAGCCGGTATGGGATATAGCCAACTTTTTTGAAGAGACTGAGACATACATAGAAGATACGTAGCCCGATTTTCGAAGTAAGCCTCCAAAATTAAGTTATGGACTTTTGAATTTCGAAACTAGGCCCCTGCTCAAATTCCTTGTTCGATTGGTATACTTTTTTTGACAACGGCAGTTCCCTCATCGTCGAAACTTGATTACTTGAATCGTCTATTTTCAAAACCGGCCATCTCCACTCAATTCGTTGTTGACTCTTCCACTTGGCAGCATTTATCATGAATAAGTAGTTTGGCAAACTCTCCGGGTGTATTTCTGGCATGAGACGCTTCTCAGCAAAAAATTCATTTGTTTTGCAAGTGCCGTTCGGAGTCGGCAAAAAAATGTAGGTCCCGCCAACTTTTAGGAAAACTCAAAGCAACACACCACAAGTTGGAAAGAAAAGCTCGGCTAAAAGCTCGTTAGAGGTTATGATAACCTGTTGGTCGCCATTAGTAGTAGTATATGGGTGTGACACAAATTCTGTTGAATTGACCAAATAGTCATAGATCTGTGAACTTTTAGTTAATACAATTTGGTAAAACTGACAGAATTTGCAGTTAATTTAACAGCGAAGGTACTGCCGTTACGGTCATAGATTAAGTACACGATGGCATATTGGTAGACACCTGCGTTCAGCAGTCAAAGCTGGATTCACAGTGAAGGCAACAAGGCAACGTGAGAAAGTGTGGTGTCATTTAGAACAAAGCTGTAACAAGACGCTGAAAAGCATAAGTATACGATGGCGTCATCGTAGACACTTCGGTTAAGCGTTCAAGACACCTGAGTTCGATTCTCGGTGAAGTCAATATACGAATCCTGAAAAAAATTTCCTTTATTTAAATTTACTTTGACTCTTTTTGCTGTTAAAATAACACTTAATTTAGTTATATAAAAAAAAAAATTATATTGACTAAACGACAAAATTTTCTGTTAAAACAACAAATTTTTTGTTAAGTTAAGATTAACAGTTTCAATTCAGTGGAATCAACAGCATTGAATAATGGATAAGAATTCACCGTGATTTTAGTTGAATCAACCCATATTTTGGTTGATATGGCCAGTTATTTTTTTTCTGTGTATTTGCGATAGCTGTAGTAAAAGATTTTATGTAAAAGTAAACGATAAAGTAGAAAAATGGGAGCTAATTCATTGTTCTGAAAGATAAATTTCTACGTATACAACGAATGGGACCATACACGGTTCTTATTTCAAAAACATACAAAAAAAATTATTTTTTTACTATGTGTGCCTTTGCTTAGAGCAGTCAAATATGATACAAAGCGCCTCGGTTTAAATCATGGTTGATAGAATTTTCTTCTCGAAAATTGGACTAGTTTAAATTTGAGCTTGCTCTTTGTTTCCCTACAGTTACATAAATTAAAATTGTCTTTTCCAACTATGAACATAGGTCTCAAGGTTATAACCTTATATAAATTATATATATAAATTATAGCCCCCCCTCTCTCTCCCTTTTTAGATATACGTCGTACAATTTTTTTTAAGGGTTCTTGAGACAAACATCGATCTTTACGACGTTATTATCCCGAAATTACCCGCCTGTCACAGTGAGGTTCAAGTTCAAGATACTCACATCGTAATTCGGATTCTACGCAAAAGTTTGAAAAAAAAATAATGATGAAATAGGAAACCACCTATCTCAGAGTTACATATCTAGCGCACTTCACAAGTTTTTGGTAATATCTCATTTTAATTACATCAAGATAAACTTTTGTTGGCCCTTAAATTGTAAATTTCTTGTTAAGCTTTGGATAATGCCTAAATTGATTACTTTGTCATGATTGAAGCTCAAAATAAGTCGAACATACACAAAACTTCAAAAGCTTACCGCCTACGAATTTTATTCAGGCAAATAACAGTTGAACAGTTCAACATGATACATCAAGAGGAAGCGTGTGCGCGAGCCCTGATATGGTCGCTCAAGGCATGCAGCCTATAATTATGTAATAAATTGCAGAGATTTAATGGAAATCAATAGGAAAACGGGCGACCTTCAACGGGCAATTAAAAATAATTTACAGATAAGTTAAAAGTAATTAACGTGATTAAATGTGATGTGATGTTAAGTGTTTGTGTTAATGAAAATTAATGTAAATAGCCCTAAGAACTTTGAAGTGAGATGAGCGTCAAAGAATGCGAGAAAATATATTATATATATAATTATATGACACATCTTTTACCTATATATAAAAGGAAAAGCTTATATGTAGATATGTTATGCTGAAAAAGTGAGGTTATAGTGCAAACATAATACGATTGGTGATGACGTAGTGACGAAGCGACTATAACGTAGGATCAATTACTATCAGGTAATGAGGCGAGTAAATAGTAATAATGGACTATGCATGTTACATACGAGATAAGCAGTACACTGTACAACAAAGTCAAATTATTTTCAAAACAACGCATGCCTTTCTATTTTGGATTTGCAAAGTGTTTGTTTTGATTTTGGTTTCATCTTGAAAAAATATTTTGGTTTCGTTCAGGACCTTGCTCAGCAAATAAATCGAGCCAAGGCTACGAGGTCATTGATTCTGATATGAACGGGTATCGGATAGCCAGGCCTAGGCTTTGGCCTAGAAAATAGTATATATCCTGAAATATGCGGAATTAAAATATTTAACTAACAAATCTCTTATTCGAGAGTCCCTGGTCGTAAAGGTAAATTACACAAAATTCTACTTTAGGTATAGGAACGGGTATTCGATGGTGGTGTATTTGTGATATGGAAATGAAGGAACGCATATCTCTATGCCCACTATTTCCAGCAGAATTTTCGATAATTATCCTTACGATCAGGAACTCTACACGGTTTAAAATTTCAAACTTTTCTAGACTAAATATTTGACCATACCAAATTTGGTTTCAACCAGTTAGACCAGTTTTCAAGAAAATTGGTTAAAGGAATGGGGTTTCAATTTTAAACCAGAAAAGTCTTGACAATTTTTTAAAGAAAAAATTTTTTTTTGTTTGTTGGCTGAGATTCGAACAAAGATTGTCCGCATGTTGTTGTTGTTGTTAACGACAAAAATACTCCCCTAAGGTTTTGGGGAGTGATGTCGAAATTGACGGTCCTTGGCTCTACCACTGAGCCTCATCGCACACATAAATTTCGTGGACAAAACTCGAAGACTTGAAAGAGCTTTGAAAAATAAATGAAAACAGAACAAAAAAAATTTTAACCGAAAAGTTTTAATTTCAAACCAATAAAAGTACCTGGGTGACCGAGCTTGTTCGGTGCTATCAATTCAGCGCTAACTTACACAAAATGATCCCTAAGTGACCCTAAAATTATCCTAAACTGATCGCAAAAAGACCCTTAAATGTTCCCAAAATGATCTGAAACTGAACCCAAAACGACCCAAAACTGATCCCAAAATGATCCCAAAATGACCCTAAAATTATTCCAAAATTATCCAAAAATGATTCCCAAATGACCCCAAAAACAGCCTTAAATGTACTTAAAATGTTCCGAAAATTACCACAAAATAATCCTAAAATAATTTCAAAACGACCCCAAAAAGACCCTCAAATGTTCCCAAAATTGCCCAAAATGATCCGAAAATGGCCTCAAAATGTTCCCAAATTAAACCAAAGTTGACACAAAACGATCTCAAAATAGCCCCTAAATGATCTCAAAAGTGGATAGTCTTAGAATCAACCATACTTCTTAAAATCAAAATTTCATCCAAATCCGTCAAGCGGTTCCCGAGATAGTCTAGATATACATACAAATATACAAATATACATAAGCTAAAATAAATAAAACGCGGCCAGGTGGCATCTCTAGGGGTTACCCTGCTTGAAATTGTCATATTTGGAATACGGTTGAAAATACCTTTTCATTTGATACCCATATATACTCCATAATTTTAAAAAAAGAATAGAGAGGTAGCAACCCTGTAACCCACCCCAAGTGGCAACCCCAAGTGGTCAAGCGGTTCCCGAGATAGTCTGGATATACAAATATACAAGTTTAGCTCGTTTAAAGTTATAAGATAAAAATATAAAGTTGCGCTAGGTCAAGGAAGAAGAAGAAACCATACGGCGGAAGGAATCCACCTTCAGAATGAATTCTCCTTGATGGAAACCAAAAGAAATTGGAATTCCTTGTAGGAAATTTGGCATATTCGCTGTTATACCGAAAACGATTGGTCTCAGTTGGTTTACTTTTTGTATCTAAGTCAGTAATACATGATTTTTTATTTGTTGTTCAATGTATTTAATAATTTAAAACAACTGTTAATTGCAATCAACTCAGATTTTTCTCGATAATGAATTGTAAATGTGAAGCATCTTTCGGCTTAATGAATGGTTGTTAATGATTAAAAGCAAATAAAAAGGTGAAATAAATTCCGCAATCGTGCTCACGAATCTGTGCTTGCAACCACAAAATATCCGAAAAATAACAAAAATACGCAACACGTACTGAGCACACAAAAATGAAATGAAATGCCACGAGGCTTGCCACAAGCGAATTGGAAAATTGGAAAAATTGCGTTTGTGTTGT
Source organism: Campiglossa producta (assembly GCA_964058755.1). NCBI lineage: Eukaryota > Metazoa > Arthropoda > Insecta > Diptera > Tephritidae > Campiglossa > Campiglossa producta. The sequence continues at coordinate 80,197,149 of CAXKVI010000005.1, forward strand.
TACCAGTGTCCGAGGGCGAGTATTTCCTACCAACAAATGGACACCTTTCGGTAATTGAAATTCAAAATTCCCAAGCTTACAAGGCCTTTCAAAGCATCACTCAGCACCAAACCAGACCTACTTGGCCCAAAAGGATGTGAACAAATTACGACTACAGTGCCATTGGCAGTGTACAACGCGTAAGTGCGAATGATTTCGATACAAAGTAGTAGACCCAAAGCCAAAAGCTCAAGTTTCATCGACGATATTGGCAAAACAGTGGCAGCGCATTGGTGGCATTGCGTGGTGCTGAAATTTCTACCGCAATTTTTCCAGCTCATTAATACTGTTGCAGCTGTCATACTGTGCAGACGGTGTACAAAACTACAAACTAGCTGCACATGAACTGTGTATCAAACAAATGCCACACATAGAAGTAGCTACTTGCAACTCGCCAGCCTGACAAGGTGGCAACAGCAACAGTAGCCTCCAATATGAACGAGCGCACCGGTGAGATTGATGTGCGCTATGGACTATGGAGCCAACTAGATATTATGATTTGTATACTCTTGTTTATGATATGCTTGTATGAACACCGCTACTTGCTACTAACCTGTAGCGAAAGCAACTAGTTGAAAACTACTCTACAACTAGTTTGTGCACCAGGCCCAACTAGTCTGTCTTTTGTCCTTCTTCCATATAAGAAACTGGTATTTTTTACGTGTTGATGTCCTACGAGTTGTCAGACAATATAAGACAAATTGTATGACAGCGCCACCTATCGTAAGATTTAGGTAAAAATTAATGTCAAAAATGTGTTCCCCGATCCAAAAAATAGAGATATACAAAAAAACATCTACAATTGCTTCATTTCATCAAGTTCAAATCAATTTTTTCATACACAGGGTTACCAACTTTGAATAAAAATAACAAAGAAACCAGACCCATAGGCCAAAAAAAAACCCAGTATGAGGTTTTGATATGGGAGGGCTAAAGTTTCATCTCCAATTGGTTTCATCAATTACGGAGCGATGACCTCTCATTTTGTGTCACAGTAAAATTAATAGTCCCATTATAGCCATGACTTACCCTTTATTTTGTTTTATCTATTTATTCTTTAGAAAGCAACGACTATTTGTATTTACCCAAGTACGAAACGGTATGATTTCAGCCAGAAAATTCTAGTTGTATACTAGTACTTTTCTTACTAGTTTGACGTTTCCCTGCAGGGTAATAGCTGCATGTACAGGGTGGGCTACAAGCATATAAAACTTATAAAAAATAATCAGGAACTTTAAACTAGCTATTCTTCTATACGTATATCCAGCCTACCGCTATTTTCATTAAATTTGGTGTGGCCACTCAGAATGCTTTTTTGAGGTTATCACCTAATCAAATTTTTTATTTGCACGAAATAAGTTATGCCAAACTTATGATAAACTTTTTAATCAAGCTAAAATTATACATTTCAAACTCTCTTATCAGCGTGTTGCCACCAAGAAGTTTTTAAAGGGCTTCCACCTATTGGAAATTAAAAAAAAAAAAATAAGTAAAATATGTCGGATCTCGAATGAAAGGTATTTTACTTCATATTTCAACAAAAAAATATTTCTAGGTAGGGCTTCCAGCTATGGTTGCCACCTAATCCCTGTAAAATTATTATTCATCCAAAACTAATTAAACGAATACACACTGATGAGTACCTAAAGGTATACCTATAACAAATTAAATTAAGTGGCAACACCGAAAAATGGCGCCCAGCTATACTAGATATACATATAACTTAAGTGGAACTTGTAGAAAAAAAAGTCACATCAAGCCCCCACTGAATCTAAGTTCCCAAGTACGCTCTGACCTTCGTAAAAAACATCAGTACTTATCCTCTACCCCTGTATATTCAGGAGCAGAAAAATAATTCATTTACATCGCCATAAATCTTTACATATATACATAGCACTTGTCTACTGACCAAGAACTGTACTTTGGCAATAATGACCATATTAGCGATTGAAATTTAATAATAGCATGCGGTGTAGCGTTCTTTCATGCGATGAAATTTATATAAGGTATGTATATAGGTAGGTACAACGCACAGCAGGAGATCAATATGAACTGTTTTTCGGAAGAGAATTTATGCTTTGGGGCATTTGGAGTAGCAGAGATGAATAAAAGGCAAAATTTCAACAACTAGATTTTAAAGAGGATAATTTGAGTTGAATTTTTAATGTCCCAAGACGAAAAAATAATAACCATTGGAACGTGTAAGAGAGTCTCGGATGAAATAGATTCTAGCCTTAACATTCTCATTTCTACCTCAATCAGCCGAGAAAAACCTCCCTTCCTGCACTTGAGACTAGAAAAAGGCAAAGCTTTTGAGAGTTTAATGTTATAAGCCTGATCTCTTAAAAGCTCATTAATTTATTATTATTAAAAAAGGTTTGTAATGTGGGAGCTCAAGCATACAATAGCTTTTCCTCTAATAAACGTATGTTACTTTCAAATATTAAAAGCTCAAAAAGTTTTAAATTAAGCTTTTAGTTGCATTGGAAGCTTCAAGAAAGCCAAGGTTCCATAAAAGAGAACCATTGTGCCTGTAACAATCAAAGAAAACTTCGAAATTGAAAGCTGAACAGGGCACAGGTGGAATGCCCTGAAAGGTTCCATGAAAAGGTTTAAGCTCGAAAACACAAAGCTGAAAGTTTCAAAGAGCTTAAAGCTATAGCTTAGAGTTTTTCTAATTTTTACTATTTAAAACACTCAAAGCTTGAACAATGTTATACTTTGAAACCCCTTTTATTTGTTAATTTTCAAACAGCCAAAGCTTATTAAATCCTAATGATCCCTAAAAGCACTCCAAAAAGTTCAAAACAAAAAGTGTTGAAGCTGTTAAGGCATAAATCTGCTAAAGTGAGATTTTGGAATGAAAATAAACTTGCATCAGCACAATTTTCCTACGGAGCAGCCGAGTAAAATATACCGTAAAAGTGCCATCGCCATTAACGACAACAACCACGTAAATATGTTTTGACTAAAGCTACCGACATTACTTTAACACTTTCTTTCTCTGGCCATTTGATACCTCTAAGCTATGAATGCTACTGACCCACCTTGTTGGCTGACGGGCAGGTCACCTGAGCCGTTGATGATGATTTATTTAGTTGATAGTTCCACAACTAAAGAGGCAAATGGAGCAGAAAATATTAAGCACAGCGTGTGGCAGAATGGGAATTAAGCTTATACATGGAGTTGTGAGCCATCGGCCACACAACACTGCTGCAGTAGCAAAATTGGAGGCCGAACAACAAAAAACAAAAGCAAAAAAAGATATACTAATGAGTAACATAAACAATGGTATACAAAAATGTTCCTGCAACAAAGTGTGGTACACACAGAAAAAAATCATTTCCCTGAAACAATTTACCAGTTTTGTTATTTACAATTTACTTAATATAACGGAAAGTATCCTTAATTTAAAAGATTGTTCCGCTATTTAGGTTCAATATTTTCATTGAGTTAAAGACCATGGCACCATGGTAGGCACCTGATCTGAGCATTCTTATATCGTGAGTTCGGTTCTTATATCGTGAGTTCGGTTCTCTGAAAAAAAACTTTTTTTTTTTACTTCTCCTTAGAACAAATTAAGGAAGCCATACCAAAACAAGAAATTTTTCCATTGGAATAAGGCATTTTTTACTTGCAGCAAGGAAAGATTTTTCTGAGTATATGGAATCGAATAAATTTACACTAGGATATGTAGTTTTCGAGACCGTTCCTTGAATCTTCAGAGGATTTGAAAAATTCATTGCGACCTAGTACCAAAACAAACTTGCTTAAAAAATCACATTTTATAAGCTAAAGTTTGTGTGTGAGTGCTTCCTTAGCATTATTTGGAGATGTCCAATAAAATATGATCTCAGGTAGAACCTAAATAATTTTGTACAATATGGATATCAAATTTTAGGTTAAGCAGCCCAACATAAAATGACTAAATAAGTCCACTGCTTCTTGACTCTCCAAAACTACCCAACTTCGTCGAGGATAACAGCATCTTAACCACCATATTATCAGCTTCTACAAGCATTTATGCCATTGGCAGCAATCAGACAACACACAAACAACCGGCAATCCCACCATCCTACATCCATCCTGACTGTGCAACAAAACCACTATGTTACCACAACTCACTCAACGACTGATTATTTTGTTGCATTTACTTTTTGCTGACGTGTTTTTGGCGTGTTGGCTATAAGCCTTTGGCAGTGATTTGATGTTGGCGATAAATTGAAGGTGGTGATTTTTCGGTTTCAGTTTTTAGGTTACCACGAACGCACAACACTCTTGCCATACAAACTGGCAAGTCAGTGTCCAAACGGCTCGAATTGCTTCTGCGTTCGCACGCAGCCGTGAGTTCGTATGTAGGTACGTCCAACGACTTTGATTTGTTTTTGGCTGCCGTAGATGCGTTGCACGGTAGCTAAAGCAGCCGTCACTTTTAGTGCAAATGATGCTTTAATTTTCGTAGCCTCATCCAACTTTAACGAACAAGTTGTCTGCTTTGTTTTTTGCCTTAAGGTACTGAAATGCACAGGGTGGTTCATAAAGAGTTAGCTGTGACAGCTCAGAGAAGATAGAGTGCTTTGATTCCTTGTATGATTCCTTGAGAGCGGAATTGCCGAATTTTAGCTGAGAAGCCTACCAAACCACCCCGCTAAAAAAACTTGTTTGTACCTTTACTTTAACACTTACCTTTACCTTTACCTTTACCTTTACCTTTACCTTTACCTTTACCTTTACCTTTACCTTTACCTTTACCTTTACCTTTACCTTTACCTTTACCTTTACCTTTACCTTTACCTTTACCTTTACCTTTACCTTTACCTTTACCTTTACCTTTACCTTTACCTTTACCTTTACCTTTACCTTTACCTTTACCTTTACCTTTACCTTTACCTTTACCTTTACCTTTACCTTTACCTTTACCTTTACCTTTACCTTTACCTTTACCTTTACCTTTACCTTTACCTTTACCTTTACCTTTACCTTTACCTTTACCTTTACCTTTACCTTTACCTTTACCTTTACCTTTACCTTTACCTTTACCTTTACCTTTACCTTTACCTTTACCTTTACCTTTACCTTTACCTTTACCTTTACCTTTACCTTTACCTTTACCTTTACCTTTACCTTTACCTTTACCTTTACCTTTACCTTTACCTTTACCTTTACCTTTACCTTTACCTTTACCTTTACCTTTACCTTTACCTTTACCTTTACCTTTACCTTTACCTTTACCTTTACCTTTACCTTTACCTTTACCTTTACCTTTACCTTTACCTTTACCTTTACCTTTACCTTTACCTTTACCTTTACCTTTACCTTTACCTTTACCTTTACCCTTACCTTTACCTTTACCTTTACCTTTACTTTACCTTTACCTTTACCTTTACCTTTACCTTTACCTTTACCTTTACCTTTACCTTTACCTTTACCTTTACCTTTACCTTTACCTTTACCTTTACCTTTACCTTTACCTTTACCTTTACCTTTACCTTTACCTTTACCCTACTTAGTTACATATATCTGTTGTTGTTGTTGTTGTCTCAACAGTACTTCGCTCTGCTTAGTTGAAAGATTCATTTATAAAAAGTGCACTGATGTTGACAGTCCTTTGTCGGATATGAATCCGGTACGTTCTGATGAATAGCACTTTGTGGTACTAGCCCGACTGTAGTGGATTTTATTCGCCGACGGAAGTGGATTTTATTCGCCTCTAACGACTGGCATACCTACCTCGGGCATATTCTAAGCCCCGAACCCACAGGGGTGAGACATATGTATATCTGTCATTCTGCTGAGCGAATTTTAAAGCAATTCCAAAAAAATGGCCTAGGAAAATCGTGTATTTCATTAGCGTACAGCGCAATGCTGTAAATTCCATGTTACACTTTTCTCCTCCATGTTCTGATACAGCGTCTTAAACAGCCCTCAGAGTTTTGAAAAATTTAAATAAAGGAATGTGCTACCCTGAGCCATCCGAGGCAACAACTGAAGGCAAACCTTGTACCAACTTTGTGTTTGGTTTTTTTTTTTTTGCTAAATTTTTTGAAATTAAGCACGATATGACTCACCTTTTATAAGTATACATATGTTTATAATTTGTTTGATTGCTCTTGTATGCTTTGTTTTATGCCTTTCTTTTCGACTTAGTTTTTATTTTAGTTTGAATTGATTTATTTATATAGCTCAGCATATAAACATTCATTGAACATAATGTGGAGGTGTTGATGTGTTGTTCGACATACTTTGATACAGATTTGTTGATTAAGTGTGATTTACTACTTTTGCGGTTGCTGGTATATACAACGAAGTCAAACACTAAACTAGTCAGAAAAAGTACTAACCGAAAAAAATATAGTCCGAAACAAAGAGACAGGTAAGAACTATGAATTCACTCGATAATGAAATTTGTGTACAGCGGATTCGCAACACATGCACCGGATGAAGGACCATCACTTCTCAAATACTTTGGTGGGTTTTATTTGTCTACAAAATTCTATAATTTGGGAAAGGTGTAAGTTTTCGGACTAGTTGGGCTTTGACTTCATAAAAGTTATTCGGTACCTCACTGCTAGTTAATTTGACTGCTAGGTAAGTACATATGCCTATACAGGCATAGACACTGATTTATATTGCTTAGCATTGTATTTGTATCAAAATACCTATTGCACTATATTTTAGCAAAAGTGGAAATCACCTTAACGAGGATAAAAGGGGCGTACTGTATAGATAATGCTTCGTAAGGCAGCGAGGGATATTGATTTATTTGACTTTGTTTTGACATGCCAACATATACAAACATATACCAGAACAGTACCTATTTTTCTACTTTAGCTATTAACGTTCTTATCAGATGAAGGCATTCTAGAAAAATGTCTACGTTTAATCAGCTATAATTACATATGTACAAGCTAAGCAATATTTCTAGTAAGTCAGACAATATTTGGAAGGCGTTTGAGTTAAAAAATCAACAAGCCAGTGAGGCTAGATAGACTAGTCGTTGAAAATATTTGATTGACTGATTCATAAACAAGAGATCCCAAAAGAGCCTCGTAGAATTAATGCCCGAAGAGCTGTTCAACGTAGCTTCAGAATTCTAATAAGATTTCCTAAATCTGGTTAATAATCAAGGTTAACCTTATTCCGAAGTCCTGTAAAGACCTCTTATGTATCTCCCAATGCCTTCAAACTAATCTGTTTCGCGACTTCCAATCGATAGTAAAACAAATAGAAAATCGCTGAGTACAATGGCTCACTCTCAACATCCAAGGGGGAGCTTAAAAACACTCTTTCAAGGACTACGAAAAGTAGTAGCGGCCTCAATCAAGAAAAAATGTGCAGGACTGTTTCCCGCTGCTGTTGTTTATTGTTTTAGAGAACCTTGCTGCCAGTGACTTCAGAGTGGTAGCAGGCCCCGATTGCCTTTGTCATTCTATCCACTGGTGAGTCCCCGGGCAACGTACAAGATGCTCTGTTTGTTTATCTGGACACAATGACTAGGTTGGCAAAGCGTTTTGAAGTGGATGTGAACTCCGGTAAAATAGAAGTGCCTTCCAAATGTTATATGAATAAGGGATTGACAATAGCTCTATTTGCCACTAGCAATATCTGGTAGGAAACTGGTTTCGAAACCGAAGACAGAGTAAGGCAGAAGTCGCGACGGTTTTTTTGTATTGCAGCAGAGATTACATAGTTTGTTAGTCAGTTTAGCGAGAATAAGATCCCGCGAAGGTCTTCTGAATTGTTGTCGATAGTAAGAGTCCTTTGCCAGATACTAGCATCTTGATGTACTTGTCCGACTGTCGCGGAAGCTATCACATAAAGGCATTAGGATAAGGATACTTTTGTGGATTTTAGTTTCCTGTTGTTGCTGTTGTTGTTAACAGCGAAAACACTCCCCGAAGGTTTGTGGAGTAATGCCGAAAATGACAGTCCTTGGCCGGATATGAACCCGGTACGCTGCGGTACTGCCCGACTGTCGCAGTAGCGATTTGGTATGACAAGTGGAACCTTCTAGGTCATCCATGAGAAGACGGGTAATGAGAGGTGAGAGGCATCATACCGTAGATCAGCCATCGAGTTAGCTCGTCATTACCTATGTGAATTAGAGCGTCTCGGGCTTACAGGCAAAAAAAGCAGTCGGTCGCACCTCACCTCATACGAAGTGTTTTTGAAAAATATTGAAAAAAAAAATTTTTGTGGCAACCCTAGATGTCGCCCAATTACATTTTTCTTCAAATCTTTGGCATTTGTTGTGGGATTTTAATGTTTGACAGAGGAGGTTTTTTCTCAAGAAAGTTCATTGAGCTCATGCGTTTCGTTGTGGTACCACACTTTAAAATCCGACAAAAAATGCCGAAGATAAGAAGAAAAATACAATTGGGCGACTTCTAGGGTTGCCAGAAAAAAAAATATATTTTTTTTAAAAGATTTTCAAAAACACTTCATATGAGGGGAGGTACGGCCGACTTTTTTTTGGTGATACGCTCTAATGTGCATATTAGTCGCCTCTTACGACCGGTATACCTACCTCGGGCATATTCTAAACCCCTAACCCACAGGCGTTAGTTTCCTCTTACGACATGCATACCTACCTCTGGCATATTCACTGCCTGTTGAAGATAGCTAACTAGACTGGTATATATCATCGCCCGAAAACCCGCCACCCTAAGATTGTAATAATTTGATCACAGAGCTCTAGTTTAATAATGTATTTGTTATTTGTCTCCATAGCGCTTTTTTTAAATTATTTCTTATTTACGAATATTTATTCAGTACTCGATGAAAGCAAAATATTCGTATGTAGATCCATAAATACTGGAATCAGAATTCTAATTGCCTCTATAGCATACAGTTTAGCTACATAAGGGGTAGCTCAGTATCAAAGGCATTATAACGAATTAAATTGAAATGATAAAAGCATAATCTATAAAACACTTTTGGAGCAGTGGGGGCATGAAAATGGGAAACATTTCTAATGAATGAGTGATTTAGCGATTTTTCCCCCTCTCCTTATCCTACAAAACACTTGAGTCAAAGAAAAATCTAAATTACTTACACACATGCATATGCAGAGGCAAGAGCAACAGACACTCGAAATTTCGAGCCCAAGTGCAGCAACAAAAACAAAATTAGGAAAACAATAGCTACAACAACAAAACGTAGTATAAAAACAATTAAAGAAAGAGGCCGGTGGGGCATTCCAACTGGCGAGCAAGACCGGAAGGCGTTGCCACTTGAGCATGCAGCCAAGATCAAAATAGAGACCTCGACCTAGACTAAAGAAGAAAAGACAAGCGTACAAAAAATGCCAACAAACAAAAGTTAAATGCGTCTGTGAATATTGTCTATGCTGAAAGGTAGCGGCGTGTGAGTTTTGTGAGCCGAGCAGACACCGACGACAACGACAACAGCAAAATCCTGACGTAAACGGTAGCAACTTGAGTAGGAGAAGACTTTCAAAATATATTAAACCACAAATAGGCACGTAACGAAATTATTTACTTTTTATTTATTTGTCTGTAGTCGCGTCGTTAAATAGTTGTGCAGTCGTGTATGCAAGAATGTCAGTGCCCTTCCTCATATTTGTTGGTGTCCTGGGATAGTCTCTGTTGTTATTGTTCTCATGCTGCTATAGCATACCTTTTTTATTATTTAAAAAAAAATCTGTTTCGTTTTATTTATGCAGACAAATCGTACGAGACTGCATGACGTTTTAAAATTCCGGGCTCTAAAACTACTAAAACGAGTAAACAGTCGGGAAGTAAAAGTGAAGTTTTCTAAAATTTGAAGCTGACCTTTTTAATAGCCCTGCAGGAAACGAATGTAATGTGAAAGTAACTTAAAGTTGCCTTCAAAATAACTTTCTCATTTATGTTCATGAAATCACAAATAAAAAGGATCTTTGAATTGGTTGAAGATCGTTAAGCCTAAACTTTTCGTAAAACCGTTGCATTTGCATTTGCAGTCGATGATGACCAGCTCAGCTGTTTCCAGTAGAAGATACTACGTCCTAGGCTTGCTCGGGATAACTTATCCACGGTCGAATCAAATAATTTTTGCCCAGGACCAGGTTGGATTTTTCCCTTTTGGAAAAAAATAAATAAAACAAAAATTCCCCGCCTCTGAGTCAACATCGAATCCGGGCACTTTCACATCACGGCAGTCTTCTATGTCCATTGAGCTATTCAAATCTTTCCGGAAGTCGAAGAACTTGAATTTATTATAATAGTAGCAAAACTAGAGCAATGATGAAAAACTAGGCAGAATCTTACAGAAAGTACGTCAGCCCTGCGACTATTGTACGAAAATCTACTCGGGGCTTAGGTTAAGTATAAAGAACACATTTTAAAAATTTGATACTAAATTTTAAACTTTTTTGGACTATATATGTATAAAAAAAAATTTGGCTCTGGAAAACTGCCCATATGTATGAAATTTTTGATTAATTTTAAAACCTTAAAAAAAATCGTAGATATAACAAATTGTTTCGGCATGATTACTACAAAGAAATTAGTAAAACAAAAAAACTTTTTATCATTCAAATTCTCTGAGAGCGCTCCAAATGTGTCTATTTTTTATACTAGTGTCCAATGGTGCCAGTACTGCGAAGATAAAATTTGGGCATTTTGATTTAAACTTTGGTTCTTTTGTCTTTTTCACACTAAGTCATGTATATAAATGTGCCAATAAAAGGTTTACTTTATGCATTTTTTTCTTACAAAGTACTATTTTATAGTTTTTTTCTTAATTAATCTCACTATTCGAAGTAAATAACCAATTTACCATTGTAATACCTGCTCAATTTCAGAACGAGTTATTATTCGCGCCAATAGGGAAATTAAAGTAAACGTTGGTCACCAGCAAATCCTGCGACACATATCCCTGTGATTGGCATTTTATACTCTTATTTATTGCGTTTTAGCGTCTTTTTAACTGAAATCCCAAATCACAGCTAAAACACCCACTGTTTTCTGCTAAAGCGGGCTACTCACCTGCCAAGAAATGTCAAACTCCATATAAAAAAACGCTCAAGAAATGGTCAAGAACTGTTTTCACACGTCAGATTTTCTTGAGCCAATACTCAGCTCATAAGAAAAAATACTACAATTTTCGATGGTTGGCAATGCCGGTTTACCTCAAGAAATAAATATGCTCGTATATATTTCTTGAGGTAAACGTGCAGATCCACGGCAAAGGTGAGTACATATTTCGCTAAACATATTTTGTACATTTTTATAGGAGTAATTTGCAAAAAAATGGAAAATTTGGTAAACGTCAAAATTTCTTGACCAGGCACAAGAAATATATGCTCGCTTTTTTCTTGAGGCATTTCTTGGCAGGTGGGTAGCCCGCTTTATATATTTTGTCTGGTAACCAGGTTTTTCGCTGCTCATATTCAGTACCCCTTTTAAGTAAACAATGAAGAAGAGAGAAAGAGTTTCGGATCAAGTCATCTTTGGGTTAAACCCTCTATCCCACAACACCCTTGCGCACTTAATGAACAGTTTTTATAAAAAAAAGAAAAGATAAATAAATACACAATTGCTGCATCAAGAAATTCATCAAATTGTATTGCATTTTATCCAAACAAAAAAATAATTTCTTCAATTTGTGAAGTTTGTTGATAAAATGCGTTTTAATTAAATGCATTTCTGTCAAGGCACGTACACTGATACATTTACACAAACAACAAGGATCAGGTACCTAATGCAAGTGGAATGATACCAAAACAAATAAAAATAAACTAAAGTAGTCTTATAAATTTGTGTGAAGTTATGAAAGACGGAAGGAAACTGCACTTACAAAAGCACTCGCAATGAATTAATACCCACTCGTCCAAATGAAATAACTCAAAGGGGGATTTTATTTTTATTACCTAATGTTAAACAATAAAATGATTTAACAAAGTGTTAATATTGACAAAGAGTTGAGTTAAAACATAAATAAGTACAACTAAGCACTTATTCTCACATAGGGACTTAAAAAAATATTGCATTTATAATCGGAGATGAAATTAATTTTAAAAATTAAATGTGGTGAAATTTGTGAATAATTTTTCTTAAATTATTCTGTGTTTTTATTATTAGTGAACAAGATGGAAAAGCAAGAACAATTACAAGCGACCATGATTACGTAATTCCGGCCTTGCTTAAGGGCACTTATCAAATGGCTTTGTGTTTAGAAATTTTTTCATCACCTACTGTCGGTCATCGAACCAAAAACCAAGGGGGTTAGGAATTTCTAAGCCCGCAGTGTGTACCTCTTACACCCACCTGCGTTGAAATTATTGCCAGCTCATATCCATCATGTTCCGTTGTATGTTTCTTCATTCATTTTTTGGTTTTTGTTATTCTTACCTTATTTAAAACTAGAGCGACAACTACTGGTCGCTATTTATACTAGCAGTGTCAAGGGTTTTTAGTGCACCCTGCAATCATTTACTGACAGCTGTCAGCTTATTTTTACAGGGTGGCTTTTTCGCTGTGTCCTGCGATCAATATGTATGTATGTTATAAATTTGTGGTCATTAATTTGAAAATCTTTGAAAATTTGGTGAACTTTTGACCGTTTGTGAATAATTTTTCTTAAATTATTCTGTGTTTTTTATTATTAGTGAGCAAGATATTGTTTTTTATTTGTCACCCTAATGTATAAACATATGGACAACAAGTAAGGATGTCTAAGTTCGATCAAACCGAAAATTAAATACCCAGCGGTAGTTTTCATAACGGGATAACAATGATATAGGTTTAATTAGTTATTTATCTTACCGAATTGGGTCATCTTCGAGATTTTCGATATCGTGGTTGGAGGGCGATTTTATCCAGTTTCATCAGGTATACTCCCAACGATACTAGTATTCTTTGTACAAAATTTCATCGTTTTACCGTAATCAGTTTCAATGTTATGACCAGACGAATTTTCAAAAATGCCTCCGATTTCGCCCATTTTCAATAGCAACCTACTTTGGCCCGAAAGTAACCAGCATACCAAATTTCATGCAAATATCTCAATGAACTTTTTTTTCCAACCTAAGAACTTTCATATATGGAACTCTATATCTATCTCGATTATTTTGTGCCGTTACGTAGTACCGTTATGTAGACAAAATTATAATAAATGCGCTCTTCTAACTCAACACATACTGCATGGAAGTGAATAGTCGACTATTAAAATTCTTAACATCAGATAAACTGACTAATTTTTATGTTCCATAACTTCCACTTGGCCATCTGTTTTTGCTGCAAGCACACACAACTTCAATAGTTTTGGCACCTGAAAATAGTCTCGGCTGCAGTAAAATTTTGAGTGGCGCCTGCGGTTAGCACCATTTAATGCATCAAACTCAACTCGTTCATAAAAGCCATGGACCTGTGAAACTCTTGCACAGCCTAAAGCCAATTGAACCTCAATCGAGTGCAAAGATTTCAATTTTTAGTAACGCCTTTGACAGAACGAAAAAGCTAAAGATTTTTAAGTGGCTAGAATTTTGGATCATAATGCTTAGTCAGTTGTAGGTAAGAGGAAGAGCAAGATGCATTTTTAGTTTGCGTAGAAGTATTTATGGATGTAAGTTAAGGTGCAAGAATTGATGTTCGTACATAGTTAATGATTGGGTAGTTAAAATTTGAAAATGCTGCAAGCAATTTGCATCCATTGTGGTAAAGCTAAATAGTTTAATAGTTCATAAAGTAGTGGCTTGCAGTCACGTAACGGTTTTCTTATGTAGATGAAGGTGTTAATACATACATATATACAAAGGTGTTCAAAAGAATAGCAATCTGAAGAAGCTGGTATATAAAACAAAATCAAATTAAATTAAACAAGTAAGGAAGTCTTAGTTCGGGTAAACCGAACATTAAATACCCAGCGGTAGTTTTCATATGATTTTCGAAATATTTCAGCTCGGAAGTGGGCCGTGATTGGGAAGCGATTTCGTCCAATTACATCAGGTATACTCCCTATTATGCTAGTATACCCTGTACCAATTTCATCGTTCTACCGTAATCAGTTTAAAAGTTATGACCCGTGAAATTTTCAAATATGTCTGCCTTATAAGTGGACAGTGCCTTATTTTAAAAATGTATCAAAAAATCATAATAGAATGACTAGGGGGTTCATCCTACCAAACTATATCATTTTAGCCATTTCCGTTATGGAATTATGTCAATTTAGGTGATTTTCGAAGTTCTCGATATCGAAAGTGGGCGTGTTTGGCAGGCGATTTTATCCAATTTCCTCAGGTTTACTCACAACGATACTAGTATGCTTTGTGTCTAATTTTCAAAAAAATTCCTCCCTTTATGGAATTTATGGAAAAATCATAAGAGAATGGCCAGGTGATTCACCTATAAAATTATATTACACGGACAGACGGACGGACATGCCTTAATGAACTTTTTTTCCAACCTAAGAACTTTCATATATGGAACTCTATATCTATCTCGATTATTTGGTGCCGTTACGTAGTACCGTTATGTGGACAAAGTTATGTGTACTAGTAGGTACTAGTACGCTGGGTATAAAAAAACTAAACAAAACTAAATGAATTTAAAGTTATTACATTAATTAAAATATAAAAATTCTTGCGCCGTTTCGGGAATATTTTAGGATCGAATTATTGCAATGTAATACCGAAATGATTTCAAAATAACTCCAAAATAATCCCAAAATGACCCCAAAATATCCCAAGATGAACCCAAAATGAGCCCAAAATTATGCCAACATTATCCCAAATTACACCAAAATGATCCTAAATGACCCCAAAATGATCGAAAAATTATCCCCAAATGATCCCAAAATGAGTTCTATGGAAAAGTGCTGTACTCTTTCACTGCTTCCAATTTCCTCTAAAGCTTAACATACATACTATTATTTTAAAGCATGTATTCGGATATAAAAATATGCATACATACTTCCGTATACGTGTTTACATATACATACAAGTACCATGCGTAAATTAGGGATGTTACGAAGATTCTTTTCCGATTCCGGCAAGTGGCAATTCGGAAGCGGAAGCGAGCAAGTTAAGGATTTATAGCAAGCCCCGGCAGCTAGTGGGACAATTGTCCGAAAATGTGAAAATCAAATTCTCACAGATTATTACCTGGCCACTCAAATAATGAAATTGTTGCTGCGCTTCTAAGAGTGTTGTGATCACCTTGGCCAATCAATGCATGTCATTTGTTTCTTTTGCTCAGTCGCTCACTTGGAAGCAACGAGGCAACAACATACGCTCTTTCACTAACATAACCTGAGTAACAATTGTGCCGGGGCCTGATTTATAGTTGCTTTTAATTAACAAAACTACAAAATTAATATTTTAATAATTTTTTTCTTCCTAAATCACCTTCATCAATTCCGCCTAAAATAAAATAAGTAGTATCAAAATCCCGCTCCGATCCCAGTTCTGGTAAGCTTGCTTTCGTAACATACCTTTTCTTAGGTATTTTTTATTTTATATCTTTCGTAGCTATTTTGAAGAATGAAAATAACAAACATGCATTTAAATATTTAAATCTACCAATCAATCAATATTTGTTAGTTTCACATTTCACTTTTATGCATTTATTAGAGCTTTTAATGGATTTTGCCATTCATGCATATTATTTTATTTACGTAAGCTCTCAGTATTAACTTTATACACATAAATGTGTGCATATCTACATATTAAAATTTAAGATAAACAATAACTAACAACTGTTGAACAAATTTCACACCTGCAAGAGAAATGTTTAACAAGAGTTAAGTATTCGAATATGTACAAAAATTATTTTATAATAAAAGAAGTAGCATTTCATGATCTTTTATGATAAACAAAAGATTTGTTTGTTTTGTTTACGAGTGCAATGTATGCACATGGGAAAAAAGCGAAGAACTTTAAACGAGCTAATCTTGTACATATGTATATATATATAGATCCGGTACTAACTCGAGAACCGCTTGACCGATTTGGATGAAATTTGGCATAGAGATCTTAGAGCTGATAGTATGCTTGATTTTAAGAATATGCAGTTGGGGCTTGCCACTTGGGGCGGTTTACAGGGTTGCCTCCTATCCCAATTTTTTTTAAATATAGAGCAAAATATACAGATATGGGTATCAAATGAAAGCTATTTTTGGCTGTATTCCAAAAATGACAATTTCATGACAATTTCAATCAAAGTCACTAAGGGTTGCCACCTAACCACAATTTACTAATTTTTTTCGCATATCTCGGGAACTGCTTGTCCGATTTGTATAAAATTTGGCGCATAGACAATTTGATTCGTTCTAAGATTATATACATGGGTGCTGCCACTTAGGGCGGTTTACAGGGTTGCCACCAATCTCAATTTTTTTTATTAATATAGAGCTAGATATGCCAATATGGGCTTCAAATGAAGGCTTAGGGTTGCCACCTTACCGCAATTTATTTCTTTTTTCATATATGTATCTGAGGAACAAACAATTTAGATAAAAAATAGCATTATATATAGTAGGATTCATTCTTAGATTAAACTAGCTGACCCGGCAGACGTTGTCCTGCAACAAATTTATTTCCCTGCATGTTTCTCTAACTCGATCCCTATATCTATTTTAATCCATATCCCTATCTCTTTCGTATAAGAGGAACCACATCCCCTTTTTCGTTATCCCCAGTCTCATACAGCCTCTCACCAAATTTCAGCGATCTAACATAAATAATTCCAGAGATACGGACAATGAAAAATTCCAATTGTATGGGAGGTGCCACGCCCCCTATATATCAAAATATTTTTTGGTTACGATCGGCTTATTCGTTTAGAAGCCAAGTTCGTCCATAGGTACATAATTTGAATTTTATATATATAGATAGATAGATAGATAGATAGATACAAGGGTGTTGCCGCTTGGGGCGGTTTACAGGGTTGCCACCTAACCCAATTCAGCTAGATATACCAATATGGGTATCAAAAGAAATGTATTTTCGCCCGTTTTCCAAATATGCCAATTTTAAGCAGGGCTGCCAACTAGGGTTGCCACCTTACCGCATTTTATTTATTAATTCCTATATCTCCGGAACCGATTGACCGATTTGTATAAAATTTGGCATAAAGATAGTTTCATTCATTCTTTGATTATATAAATGGGTGCTGCCACTTGGGGAGGTTTACAGGGTGGCCACCTTTCTCAATTTTTTCTTAATATTGAGCAAGATATGTCAACATGGGTTTATGAGCGCTGTCCCCGTCAAGATATTAAAGTCATGCTTGACGACTTTAACGCCAGGATGAGCAAAGAGCGTGTATTTAGCTCCACTATCGGAAAGTTCAGCCACCATGATGAGACTTCGCCAAATGGAAACAGACTGATTGACTTCACCGGTGAACGAAACATGGCCGTATCCAGCACCAGGTTCAATCATAAAAAGATCCATCAAGCAACATGGCTATCGCTAGATCGGAAAACGCGCAACGTCGACTCCAATCACTACTTGCTAGCAGCCAAGATTCATACCTGCCTAAACACAACAAAAGAAGCGCCACAAAAAACGCAAGGAAAGCTGAACGTCGGAAAACTGCAGTCACAAGCGGAGTGCATGAGCAGTGGAAACATATGTATCTCCGGAGCACTTCGTACCGCAGCCGAAGAAGTACATAATTGGATTCCCCAAGTGTAAAAAAACAGCTGGTATGGAAAAGCGTGAAATTTAAGAGCTTGAGATGCTAGCCAGCAGAAGCAACGTCCTAAAAATTTTAACAAAAAATTCGACGAGTGACGGAATGCTTTAAGCCCGGGGCTAACTCTTGTAAAAATGACAACGGCGACCTGGTGGCAGATGTTCAGAGAGTACTAAGGTTATGGAGGCATCACTTCTCTGCCATTTTAAACGGAGGAACAGGGCAATAATTAAGAGAAGAGGACAAGCCCGACCCCACAATCGAAAATGATGGAATTGAAGTTCCACAACGGGACTATAACCAGGTGCGATTAGCTATATCATGGCTAAAAAGAATAAAGTGGAGGGATCTGATGGTCGAACAGCTGAGCTATTCAAATACGACGGCGAGGTGCTGGTAAAGTGCTTTTTGTAATTTTTCAAATTTTCATTGGCGAATTACTTTTGCAAAAACTAAAATTTTGCAAAGATACTTTCGAGACTGAAATTTTTTACGCACAGCTACCGAAGGTATAAATTATAAAAATATATGATATGTGCTGATTTGAAATATTTTGTCCCTTATGTATAGTATACCTCCCACGGATAGCGATGTAGCTCTTAAGCCCCAATTACATAAAACTTTGTAAAACTTTGACAGATGCGCGCCTCGTTTTTGAGCAATTGCCAAAATTGCGCTTCGTTTTACGTTCCACAAACTTTGTATGAAAGTGGATCCTACAAAGTTTCATGTAATTGGGGCTTTAGTTGGTTGATATGAAATTCAAGTCACTGTCATTATTCCTACAGATATTGTCATTGTTGTTTTTACTACATCTATTTGTACACCGGACTCTAAGCATAATGACGGTCATTGCGTTGGCTGGCCATCATTTGTTTTCCTTGTCACACATTTGTGGTTGTCATACATTTATTGTTTTGGTTTTGGGTGGAGTATTTTGGGAGTTTTGTTATCGGGCTACAGCAAAAATATTTAGGTCATTAAGGCACAAAATACTTACATTAAGCATGAAAATAAATACTCGCGCAAACAACACAACCGAATATATACTTACTACGTTGTTTGTTGAAGTTAATGGCAGTGATGTGGCCTTTAAATAAACTAAATAATCAAGCTTGCAAAGTAATTTCCCTAGAATAATATAGAAACCGGAAACAAACGAAATCGATATTATTTTGGAGAACTAAGTATGCTTAAACCGAAAAGATTTTGAAAACGGTTTAGAGTTTAGTTTAATTAAAATACCTTTTTCCTTAAATTGAGGAAAAAAGTATTTAAATTAAGGAAAATGTTACTTATGTTAAGGAAGCCATGTCTTTGGAGCCAAATAAGGAAAATGTGTCCTTGAAATAAGGAAACTCTTTACTGAGTGTATAGAACGGAGTTCTGTCTGCCTATAGTTAACAATAGTATAGATTTCTGGAAGCTCATAGATGCCAACTACTGTCTGGATCAATTTTTCCCTGAGTTGTCGTTCTAAGATGAGTACCACGAAGCTGCCTGATATCATGAACTTAGAAGCTATTAGATCCGTATTTACAGCATGGGATTGCATATGATTAATTTTCTTGTTTCCGATCCTTTTAAAGAGGCCCTTTTTTTAGAGAGGGATGTGAAATCATTAACACTTTTTATTAAAATTGTACCATCCCTGAAAATAGATCCAAATGAAATAGTGCCACACCCTTTAATACGATTTTCATTGTCTCCTTTTACTTCATCTGGCCCCAAAATATAACGGAACCCTAAATGCGGTTTTAACATAGCACTTTAGTTGTTGGTAACTGGTCGTAGAAGGCCGAAGCTAAATCAAACAAAAACAAATTTCCGTTGTGGCCAGGCGACAGTAAACGAGCAAATTGAGTGCAACGGAAACGGAAATAAACACGCTGGTAAGTGGTTTAAGCAATAACAACAACATGCTTTGTAGGTCGATTTAGAAAGCCACCAAATTGTTGGTTCTTAAAGAAAATTGTCATAACTAAATGTTGTTATTTTTTTTGCAGAAAAGGCAAGAAACAGTGGTTGGTAATAAAAGCCAAGAATAACACTGTGCAACATTTCATGCACAAGAATAAACGAGTGATGTTTAATGGTGTTCTACATATCCGAACACTTCCATAGTATCTTACGCATACGACTGCTGCCTATCGTCAGACACCCAAAATCTTGGGTGTAAAGTTTGATATCAGCCATGTCCATCTAACCATGACTGTCATCAAAGTGCATGACCGCTCAAAATCCCCCCAATCAGATCTTGTAATTAAGACATCGTCCAACAGGTTTAGGATAGGGATAGGGATAGGGATAGGGATGGCGAAATGAAGCATGGATAGAAAACGTTGATGGTGAAAAAAAAAAACATTTTTTCAAACGTCTGCAGGCTTCTTGCAAAAAAAACTATAAAATTCTGGAAAAAAAACTACCAAATGAAAAAAAACTACCAAATGAAAAAAACTACCAAATGAAAAAAACTACCAAATTAAAAAAAAAAACTATCAAATTTTTTTTCAGGTACTTATTGTAAAGAAGCAAAAATGTATAAAACAATTTTCTAATACAAAATAGTATTACATACAGTAAGATTTAGGATTAACAAAAATATGTGGGAGTTCCATCGACTCGATGTGATATCTAAGTAAAAAAAAAACCACAAAATCAGAAAAAAATACCAAATTCGAAAAAGTATAAAAACTACCAAGTTTGATAGAAAACTACCAACTGTGGCAACCGTGGTTTCATCAAAATTATCTTTCACTGCCTGCATGATGACAGAGACCTCTGCCTAGAATAGGCTGCAATTGTGTAGTAGGTGGAACGATAACGAAACAATGAACAAAGCTATGATTTAGCAGAGCTTAAACAAAATTAATTTTCAGACATTCAACTAACACTGTCCCTATGGAAACTTAAGATTATTGAGTGTACCTACATATAGTCAGAAATCAGAAATTTTTTCGTAGTCCAACAATACAAGGTAAGACTGATGCACAGTGTAATAAAATGAAACCCTTGCCGATTGCCTTTTCTAACAATAACACTAACTACTCTATTAAAGTGTTTGTACCCGTCTTGGTGGCAGAGTAAATGTATAGGCATTTAAGAAATTTTGGTGTAGCATTCACTTTCACTGTCACCAAAACTAATACAACTACTGCACCGCGTTCTTCTCCACCCTCTAAACACACACTTCCCCTACCCTTTTGCGTAATCACACAAAGACTTCCGCTTCCTTTCTCTGTATCCACACAGTCATTTCACGCTTGCCTTCTTCGCTTATCGTTTTTGTCACCACAATAGCCCCCCCGCACTCATCGCATTAGGATAGACAAATAGCTTTCTGGATAACTTATACGCCTAGGGTGTGGGACACAATTTTTAAGAAAAATCGTTTGTATGTTTACGCTTTGACTTTGGACTCAATTTATATTTAGAAATTTATTGTATTGACAATTTTGGGCTGGTATTCGGCCGTTTGCAATGACCGTCTGCCAAAAGAAAATAAATAACAAATTATAGCAAATATTGATGGATACGAGTATTTCATTGGCAGGCGCTTATGAATGAAAAATAAGTAAACAATTTTACGCTAAGTATACATGAGCATGTGTGGCGTACCCACCAAAAAACATAGGCCATATAAGGCTTATTTATATTTATTAAAGGCTTTATAACATAGTTTCGAAAATTCGAAGTGATTGTAAGCACGCTGGGTGTACAAAGTGACCGCTAAAAAGGGATGATAAAAGGTTTCGGTAAGTGAGAAATATTTTTATACCCAGCGTACTAGTACAAGGGTATTATAATTTTGTCCAAATAACGGTACTACGTAACGGCTCAAAATAATCGAGATAGATAAAGAGTTCCATATATGAAAGTTCTTAGGTTGGAAAAAAAGTTCATTAAGGCATGTCCGTCCGTCTGTCCGTGTACACGATAACTTGAGTAAAAATTGAGACATTTGCATGAAATTTTATACAGGCTACTTTCTGACCAAGGTAAGTTGCTATTAAAAATGGGCGAAATCGGATGATAACCACGCCCCCTTTTCGATATCGAATATTTCGAAGATCACATAAATTGGCATATCTCGGTAGCTGAAATGGCTAAAATGATATAATTTTATAGGTGAATCCCCCTGGTTATTCTCTTATGATTTTCCATACATTTTTTAAATTGTGAGTGGCACCGCCCACTTTTAAGGGAGGCATTTTTGAAAATTCGACAGGTCGTAACTTTTAAACTGATTAGCATAGAACGATGGAATTTGGCACAAAGCATACTTGTATCGTTGGGAGTATACCGACGAAATTGGCTAAAATTGCCCTCCAAACATGCCCACTTTCGATATCGAAAATTTCGAAAATCACCTAAATTGACATAATTCTGTAACGGAAATGGCTGAAATGATATAATTTTATAGGTGAATCCTTCTGGTTATTCTCTTATGATTTTCCATATATTTTTAAATTGTGAGTGGCACTGCCCACTTTAAAGGGAGGAATTTTTGGAAATTCGACTGGTCGTAACTTTTAAACTGATTAGGATAGAACGATGGAATTGGCACAAAGCATACTTGTATCGTTGGGAGTATACCCGATGAAATTGAACAAAATCACCCTCCAACCAGGCCCGCTTTCGATATCGAAAATTTCGAAAATCACCTAAATTGACATAATTCTGTAACGGAAATGGCTAAAATGATATAGTTTGGTAGGATGAACCCCCTAGTCATTCTAAAATGGTTTTTTGATACATTTTTAAAATTAGGCATGGCACCGTCCACTTATAAGGCAGACATATTTGAAAATTTCACGGGTCATAACTTTTAAACTGATTACGATAGAACGATGAAATTGGTACAAGGTATACTAGCATAATAGGGAGTATACCTGAGTAATTTGACGAAATCGCTTCCCAAACACGCCCACTTCCGAAATGGAATATTTCGAAAATCATATGGAAACTACCGCTGGGTATTTATAATATAATAATTGCGGCGATATACCAACAGGTTATCATAACCTCTAACGAGATTTTTAGCCGAGCTTCTCTTTCCAACTTGTAGTGTGTTGCTTTTTGAGTTTTCTTACAAGTTGGCGGGACCTACAGTTTTTTGCCGACTCCGAACGGCACTTGCAAAGCAAATGAGTTTTTGCTGAGAAGCTTCTCATGGCAGAAATACACCCGGAGAGTTTGCCAAACTACTGCCGAGGGGCGACCCCGTTTAGAAAAATTGTTTTTCTAAATAATTTTTGATGTTACTTTTGCCGGGCATCGAACCGCCACGACTTGGCGTAGATGGCCGAACACTTAACCGCTACACCACGGCGGCCGCCACCGCTGGGTATTTAATGTTCCGTTTACCCGAACTTAGACTTCCTTACTTGTTTAGGTAAGGTTTTAACATGGAGCTCTGTAAGGCCTAAACCCTTAATATGATACATTAATTCTATCATAATTATAGTTTGTATCATTCATCGAAGCAGGATAGGCTTCTATCACATTCTTTATTTAGTTTAATCACTTACACCATTTGTTGATGGGTGTCCACATTTTCCTTTCACAATACACACCTAATGTATTATGTACATGAGTGCTCATACTTATTTGGTTATTCCTTTGACAAGGCTCAGGCAAATTGGCCACTTCGCTTTTCAATCGACTGAAATTTTGTTAGAATTCACAGTCCAGCTTTTTTTGATAGCTTTTTCCTTGGGTACTTTTACCTCACTCTCCATTTAGGTCTTTCAAGCTCAATAGAGTGTAATAAATTGTAATTAATTGTTGTAGTTGCATGAGTTTGACGCACTAGTCGAGGTAGTTGTCCTTTTATGGGCAAACTTATAATAGTACTTGTGTTTGTATGTATGTATGTTAATAAATAATTACTACTGGTGGACATGGTAATATACAATATGTACTAAAAAGCTGGTCCTTTTTTGGACCGTTTTTTCATAAATTACTTAATCACCTCTGTCAAATCTATGTACAAACGTCCATATATTCATGGTAGGCCAATGTTCTGAAATATGATTAATGTAAGTGAAGCTATTGAAAACTAATTTTCCACAATTTCCACACTAAGTCGGTTGATACCTTTGTCAGATCTCGGCCTATGAACCCTGTTTTAAACGCACATTACCAAGAGAGACTAGAGTCACTATGGCCCAGCTTCGGTCTAGATACTGTAACAGGTTAAACTCTTACTTATCCAGACTAAATGACATCATTTCAAACACATGCCCTGCATGTGGTATGTCCCCCCATGACACTTTACTTCTCTTTAACTGTCCAATTAAACCTACACTTCTAACCCCTCTGCCTCTCTGGTCCAACCCTTTTGATACGGCACGTTTCCTTGGACTCCCGTTAGAAGAGCTTGATGAAAATATTCGGAATGATCAAACACTCTAGGCAGGGCGACGCATTGTTACCAACAACAACAACAACAATTTTCTACATCTAAGCGTTTTCAAATCCGTTGAGATATAAAATGAAGCAAATTAAATATTTGTTTAGGTGCCAATGGCAGCCGCTTATTCTGGGAGCTAAACTCATACGGGGTTTTTGACAACTTTTCAAATTAGCTCTGATTTAAAAACATAACTCAGCATCATGCAAGTGGGCCTTATGGCAAAATATTTTTTGATTTCAAGGTATATTCCGGTCAAATGAGACATTTGAAATAACAAAAATTCCTGCAAGGCAAATTTTTGTGGAGGGCTAAAATTCACCGTCAGAAAGGTAACTTCAAAAGTCCCCATCGGTCCAAAGAGGGATAAAAAAGTTTTTCGAAGTCAAAGGACAGCATTTCTGGTTTTTGGGATTTTTCTCGAAAGCGATAAGTTTTTTCGAACAACTGACCCGAAAATTCATTACAAAAAGTTCGGAAAATATGTCAAAATCAAACGCCTAAAATTATGCAACATAATTGCCAAGTTAACCCAATTTTTTTTTTATAAATAAATTTACAAAGTTTTTTTCAGGCGCTTGATTTGACATATTTTTCCTATCTCTAGCTGTTACTGTTCCTCAAAAGATATTTTTTTTTTATTTTTGGTTGCTTTTTCTCTAAATTTTGATAAATCTGTTTGCGTCTGCATTACACCTTTTCCAGTTTAAGTTCAGAAAATTGCAATCCATATTCAGAAAATTACAATTCAAGTTCAGAATTTTCATTTCAATACTGCGTTTCTGTAACTCTATTCGATCGATCGTCTCGACTGAAATAGTCGATTTGACGTCAGTTTAATTTCTTTTTGTTTACGTGAAAACATAAAATTTTGTCGACTTATTTTGTTACTTGCTTTTGAGGTGGAGACAAAAAATTGTTTTCACTCGACTCGACGACATTAAAATCAAGAATTCTGGCGATTTTTATACAGAAACCGGCCACAGGTCCATGAAGGTAAAACCTCTATTTCAAAATCTTCAACGTACATACTGCTGCACAACGAATATATGAAAATGTTTATATTCATTGTTCTTTTAGCAACATTCCCGCGCTATCAAATGTATCGGAACATGCCACTCAGCATGTTCTCTCTCTCTTAGCTTTACTTTGCCATTGCTCCGTAAACAACATTCATTGGTACGATAGCTTTGCAGCAACTGTTATTTAACATTTATGTGGAAGGCGATGCTTTTTGAATCATAGGAAAATAACAGTAATGCATTTTAACGGTTTAAACCTTTAGTTGCATTGAAACCACCGTTAATGTTGCATCCTAAGGTGCAAGCAACAGATTTTCTAAGTTGTTATATAAGTGTATATATATGATTATTAGGGTAATTCAAATAAAAAAATAAAATTGTTTTTTTCGGTCTTACCACCTGAAAAGTTAGGTAATGATGAGAAAATAAGCCTTACAAAAAATTAGCGCTGTTACTTAACCCTTAGGGGTTACCGTTTTGAAAACTTCAAAGCATCCACTTTAGGAATATGAAAAGGTTTTTTGAAAAAAATGTTCAGTTTAAAAAAATAGCCACCCCTAAGCTTAAGTTACAGTGCTAACTTTTTGCAAGGCTCATTTTCTCATCAATACCTATTTTTTTAAGGGGTAAGACCAAGTCGACATTTTTTTTGAATCACCCTTTTGTTTACATTGGTTAATCATCGAATTTCCTGCAAAGTAATAGTACATTTACACTGCACCAAATTTGGCAAATTTGGCGAAAAATTGCGAAAGAATTGCCCAGCAAGAACCTTAATTGGCAATTGACGTGTGATAACTTTTGCAGTATGCACAGCTGTAAATAACAATTTCAATTAGTTTTATATAAGAAAATGGGCCAATTCTACCAGGAAAAGACATAAGCCTTCTTGACTCTTCTTTTATTATTACTCTACAGGTGTTTAAAACATCACGGTAGTGCATGGCTTTTTGTCCTGGTAGAAGATTGTTGCAGGGAGGGTGAAGTCAAATGCAAATTTGCCAGTATAAACGGTGTCGAACTGGCTCATTTAAATTCGCCAAATTTGGTGCGGTGTAAATGTACTATAAGCCTGAAATATACAAGGCAATTCTAAATAATTTCTCACTTTGCCGATTTTCTCATTTTCATACAATTCGCGAGCAAAAATGTATGAAAAGGTGAAACGGTGCGCATCGGTTGACAGTGAAAAATTATTTAGAATCGGCAATAAAATGATATTGATTCTAGTTATTTTCGAAGGCGATTATTAACTAAGTTCATATCCGGTTATGTTCTACAGTTGCAGTTTGGTGAGCCCAAACGAGTATAAATAATTTAGTGTGGCAGCATAGAGCGCAGCATTGACAGCAGAAACCTGTTAACAGCTTCAGCGATGTACAAATCTTAATAGCCTATAATTTTTTTTTTTTTTTTCAGTTAAGCGGCCAGATTGCAATGGCAACTGATAACAATGTATGATAAGTGCATTTAAATATGACATTAATCAATTTCTAATAATATTGGTCAATGAATACTCAGTGCAAAGAAATACCCACCTACGCATATTGGGGTATTATGGCCATATATAAATAATTATTAAATTATATATAGTTGAATCATTATTTTTACCAGGAAACGGCAGATTTCATAAAAAAATCTATGGTATGATATACCTACAGGCAATCATCATAAACCTCCTCTCTCTTACAATTTGTGGTATGCTGCTTTTCAATTTTTTTTTTTTTCGATTCCGAAAGACACCTACACAGGAGATGAGTTTTTGCTAAGAATCCGTCCATACACTCGAAGAGTTTGCTAAATCACTGCCAAAGAGCGACCCCGATTAGAAAAACTTTTTTCTGTAGAAGTATGATGCTACTTTTGCCCTGATGATAACCCAGAATCTTTGGTGTGCTATGTATTCTTAGCATTCTCATACGACACTGGTTAGGTGATCTACGATAGTCGCGCTATCTGTAAGAATTTACGGCTGGTTTCGAAAAGCTTGTAAAGGTCATTTCCAAAAATGACGGAGCTGTTGGCTGTTGTTTCCGGAATCATTGTGATACAATGAGAAGCTGGAACTAGTAACTATCGCTAATTATTTCAATAAATTAAGCCATTCAATTCAAACTAGTACAATTTATTATTTTTGCATGATTTACTTACGTTCGATATTAAATACCACACAGCAGCAGCCTCCAACCGTATGGCTACTCTTCACGGTCTCACTTCTTTACCACAATTTTATCACCTACCAAAATCTCGCACAAAGAAATTACAGCCAAAATTAATTTACGACAAGCTTAATGATGCATTTTCGATATTTCGTATAAAATCTCAATTAACATTCTTCGCCAATGGGTGCAAAAAGAGGTAAGACTCGCTCTCCCGCACTGCACCACTATCAATGATTATGCCACACAGACGCCAGGCAGTCGAGATGTTGCTGAGCCAGGAAGCTTTATTCGAACCGCCGTGCAAATATCAAAAGAAAAACTAATTAAAGTATCGCCGCACGTTTTGATATAACCTTTTATTACTTTCAACAGAGGCGTATAGCAAAAGAGGTAGGGGTCTATTGGATCTGTTTACAGGCACGCTATGAAGTCATGAACAAATATAGCTGTCTGGATTAGTCAGCTGTCTATAGGCAAACGAAATGGTCGATAAGAAAGTACTAATTTTTAAATCGCGGGTATGAAGGAGGTTATTGAGCTCACTGGCTTTTTTAAAGCGCCATAACTCTCAACATGATATTCACAATGTATAGACTATAGTAGTCTGTGATATTGCTAAAACGAACTGACATATTTTGCCTTTCATATCTTAAGAATATCAGCTCTTGGCTGCTACTGTTGTTGGCTTTTCTGCAAAATCACTTTTCGAAGGTTTAGGATAGTGTTACCGACTTGTATAGTCCTTTTGCCAGATTTGAGTGCGGAACCAGTGACTTCTTTTGTTAGTCCGACAGCCCGGAAACGATTTGGTTGACCCCGTAGAACCCATGGGTCGTCGCAAATTGCATCAGGTTAGGTTTTGCGCTAAAAACACAGCAAAGCTCCAAAAGTAACTCAGAGGTGATTACCAATTTACCATATCATTATGCCGGCCAACTGATCAGTACAGCTTGTGTAGAGGGGTTGTCAAAGCCTCTTTTGTTCACTACTACCAGTGCTTTAATGTAGCACTATGCGGGAGGGAACCAGCTGGGTGGGCGTCAATATTCTTCTTTTCATGATATGAATTAGAGCATGGGTGACACACCTCATCTCGGATATATTAAACACTCCAGAGATATCTCAGTCCCTCAGATTAGCTAGTTAGTCAGTAATAGGATGACTGATACGTCGAAGTGGGCTTAGTTTTGAATCTACGCAAGCCTCTCTAACCTTCACAAAGATAAATAAACTTGATCAAACATCTACTTTTCGTCTATATAAAATCTTGCCCCATCCTTGACAAAATCCTACCTACGCCCATCACTTTTGTTGTTGGTGTTATTGTTTGTGTGTGTACCGCATACTCTGTGATAGCTAGCAGGCGTAACGCAGTTAACATTTTTAAACGACAATAAAAACAAAAAAATCGAACACCACAAAAACGAAACTGATTCACCCCAGCACGGCGACTGTGATACAGAGTCAATTTGAAACGATTGAAAAAAGGTTGGCATCGAAGCTCAGGTAGAAATCACAGGTTCATTGTTTTTGTTATTATTGCTATGTAATAGCCACCGTGAACGCCTGAAACGCTAAATGGCAATCAAAGTGCAACAAAAACACCAACAACAACAAATACTGATATACACCACATATGTGTGCCTTGGTATCTGCCATCATTCCATCGCTTGCCTTGAAACGCCAATTATCGGCAACATGAGCAACTCAATCGACAAGTTAAATACAGGTTACGCGCCTAACATGCCCATTCAACCTGTGAGCACTTGCCTACACCACTTTACCACGCACCAGAGCGCACTGTGGTCACCCGCTCGACCGCCAACACGACTTGTGAGCGGCTCTTCATATACATATGTATCTGTAGGCTACTTGTTGGCGGTACACGTTAGATAAAGATTGCACTTGGTATGGCTGGGTTCTATCAGTGCAACTGTCGAATGTGGCCACAGTGTGTGGGCTATCGCTACGAATACCCACCACGCTTTAAGACAAAAACACGTACCTACATGCACATGCCCTTTCGAAGCTTCAATAGTTACCAGGGCTGCTGCTGGTGTTGGCAGATGTAATAGGTTTTTGGAGAAAATTACGCCGTGAAATTTCGATGCGACCACACAAGGCAATCCGCAATCGTCCCCATCACCTCTCCAAGCGCCGCACTATGGGCGAAATGTGTTGTTTTTTCTCTCAAAATCTTATATCTTCGGTAGGAAAGGAAAAAGGATAATACAAAAAAAATTCATAGAATGGCTGTTGTTGTTGTTGTTAACAGCAAAAAAAAGCTCCCCGAAAGTTTTCGGGAGTGATGCCGGAATTGATAGTATTTGGCAGGACACGCTACGGTACTTCTTTGCGGCACTGCCCGACT
The DNA here is from genome assembly GCA_964058755.1 of Campiglossa producta. NCBI lineage: Eukaryota > Metazoa > Arthropoda > Insecta > Diptera > Tephritidae > Campiglossa > Campiglossa producta. The sequence continues at coordinate 80,226,800 of CAXKVI010000005.1, forward strand.
GTAGTGGTAGCGATTTGGTATAACCAGTGGAACCTTCTAGGTCATGACATCCCTCCATCCGTAAGGAAGGAGAAGATGGGTAATGAGAAGTACTTATTCGTCGATCAACCATCGAATGAGCAGGTACGGTCATCCGAACCCCTAAATCGCAGGGCAGATTCATAGAATGACTGATAAACATCACATCCACCCAATAATTTCAGCTTGTCTATTTTAAAGGTAGGTCTCGTGAAGGGGATCTTTATTCGGTTCTCAAATTTACAGATGGGTCACACGGCCGCTATCGAAGGAGCAGTCAAAAATGTTGTAATGTCTAAGCGAAGTGGAAGCGCTTCTATAGAGAATGGTGTGATCTCTTTCCTATCTATACGGCTTTGCAATAATTTTCAGGGATATCTGGAAATGGTGACCAGGTGGTATGTTTTTGTGCGTGAGGTGGGGCAAGATCCTTGAATTCAGGCCGTTCTCGGTTGTCCTGTATTGATTTCAGGGCGTAATTAGCGAGAGCTAGGGGCCACCTCCACATATGATACATCTGCTAATATCATGGTTAATCAATTTTCTTTATGCGGTATTGGTATGGTGAGTAGTGCTATACACTGCTTGCACTTTGAGGGTTACGGAAGCCGTACAGGAAACTTCTCTGGTCGGTATTAGCGGGTCTATTGGCAATACAACTGCGAAACAGCTAAATGTAATGCTAAACCTTCTCCGATTTAAGGTTCGCGTCAATAGATATGTATGTAGTCTCGAATAAGGGGCACTCCATCATTCTAGCCAGCTTCGACCTTATCTCTAGTAAGTCTTAACGCTATAGAGGGGTAGGTCAGCAGATTATTCTATCAAAATCTTAAGCTCCGCCGAAATTGAGGTTGCCTGATCCCTGCATCGTCGTTCAGGCAACCTCTGTCGCTATCAAGGAGACAAAGGATGGAAGGTTGTTTCGGACTAGAAGGTAGGAAATAATGTAGTAGAATCTATAGACAAGTGAGCTTCCCTCAACTGCATAGGCCAGCTTTTTCCAGCATCAACCTTACTGTGGTTCAACACTGTTTAAACTACTAGTTTCCTAGGACTTCCAGGAGAAGAAATTGGTGAAAAATCCTAAAAATCCTCAGTTTCTTTCAAAAATGTCCCGGACTAGCTTCCTGAGACCCCTGGCAACGCCAATTTCTATTGAACCGGTTTTTGGAACAAAAACTCGGAAATCTTATAGTAAAAAATAAGTCCAATTTCTGACCACAGTGCACTCCAACCTTCCCCACAATAGCCCCAACGACGGGTAACTTCGTCGTGACAGCAACAAGCAGCGTACTTGTGATAGTAACAAATGCTGCAACATCGGCAGCTTCCGATGACCGCGAAGCATTTAACCGCACGTCTAACGCTCATCGAACCATTTGATCGTTCTTCGCCCCTCACATGCTCGTACCACACGCAAAATATTTATTACAACGGCAGATAAGAACCACTGGCACTCGAATGCATTTGGCCATGCAACAATTGAGCAATTTTCATTAAGTCGTTGATTGTAAATACTTCGCTGTGGTCGTTTGTACACCCAGAGCTTGGCTCAGTCTGCTGTGTGCGGTGTAAGTTGGGTGGCGTTGCAAGGGAAATACCATTTATACGCTAGCTTGAACCAGTCGACTGACGATTTTGTGCAACAAATGCAATTAACTATTGTGGCAGTGAACGAAGCGGAGAGTGTGAAATTGAAAGATTAAAACCATCAAAATTTGAAAATTACTACTTATAACTTTATTATTTGATCACCCTATTGAATGCGGAAAAGTTGCTATATTCCCTTTAAGCCTTTTTAGAATATGAAAAAGGATAAATAAAATAATCATTTCGAGGTACTGATTTCTTTCATCCAATGAGTCTAATATAAAAAGTCGATGTGATATGACTACATTATTTCGAACGCCTAAAATTATGCTAACATAATTGACACAGTTTACCCAATTTTTTTTTTTTAATAAACTCATAGTTTTTTTCAGGCGCTTGATTTGACCTATGTATATTTCCGATCTCTATTCCCAACAAACATTTTTAGCTAATCTCAATTTGAGATGCATTTGAGAACCAACCATCTTCTCAAATCTCAAACGTTCGTTTTCAATTTGAGGCGAAATAACCGTTGATAGCATTCTCAACCTAAAAGGCTCATGTTTAATATGGGATTTTCCCTGATTTTCAAATTGAGAACGGCAGAATTTTCAAACGTTTCTCAAACTGAGAGGAGTGGATCGAAATGGAATCCACATGCTCTCATTGAAATATTTATTCAGAGATGCCAATCATGCAAAACAAATACCCATTTTAATAAAAAGCTAGTTTCCATTTATGCAGTTAAATTTTACTTAATACTTTTTTAATTAATATAGTTCAACAAATAATCCTGTTATATAAACAACATTTGAGAAAAAAATGAGAATAGATGTTTTCTCAAACGTTTGAGTTTTTGGTGCTCGATGTTTGTTGGGTTCATATTTCAAACCGCTACATATTTTTAGGTGACATTTACAACGCCAAAGATGTGCCGAAAAGTATACTTCAGCTATAGGAAAAAAGCGTATGGAGAAAATGCTGTACTAGGGCGACGAATTGTCTGACAGTGGAGTGTTTTATCAATTTATATCTCTAAAATGTTGAAGCAAATTATTTTTATCTTATAACTTTAATCTTATAACCGGACTATCGCGAGAACCGCTTGACCGATTTTTTTTTTAGTAATTTTCGGATCATTTTGAGATCAGTTAAGGGTATTTTCGGGGTCACTTGGGGATCATTTTTAGATAATTTTCGGATCATTTGGGGTCATATTGGCATCGTTTTTAGGGGATCATTTTATGGTCACTTTGGGATAATTTTGGGGTAATTTTGTTGTCGTTTTGGCATCGTTTTTCGATTGCTTTGGGATCTTTTTAGGGTCGTTTTGGGATCATTTGAACTATTTCGATGAAATTTGGCCAATTCGGTGGTGCCACTTAGGGCGGTTTACAGGGTTGAGACCTATCTAATTTTTTCTGAAATATTTAGAAAGGTACGCCAATATGGGTATCAGATCAAAGATACCTTCAGGCGCATACCAACCATGATTTCTTAAATATGTGTTGGATAGTAGATATACTTCATTCTAAGATTTTCTACTTGGATTTGTCATTTTAGTCGATTTATAAAGTTGCCACCTATTTGATATTTTTTCGGAAATTAACTTTGAAATGTTTATGTTGGTAAGTAAGAATATTGAAAAAAACTGTAAATATCGAAATCACCGAGCAAGCTCTGTCACCCAGGTACTGGGTATCAAATGGAAGGTGTTCATGCGGACCTGAAAGTAGTGTACATTTTATTTCGATATCTTAATACGTTTTAGAGATATCGACCAAAAAAATAATACAAGCTACCTGCTCTTTTCATATAAAAAAAACCAATGGCGGCGATATACCAACAAATTTTTAACGAGAGAAGCTCCAACTTGTAGTGTGCTGCTTGGATTTTTTTCAATATCAAACTCATTTTGATTTTCATGAGTCATGCTAGTGCCACCTATCCCAATTTTCTTTTATTTAGTAGCAAGATATGCCAATATAGGTATCAAACGAAAGGCGATTTCAGAGACATGCTATGCACTAAAATATTTTCAAGTAGGGTTGCCACCTTAGCCAGTATATTTGTATATCCGGACTATCTCTGGAACCGCTTGATCGATTTGGATGAAATTTGGCATATAGTATGATTGATTCTAAGAATATCCACTTGGGGGTTGCCACCTATCTCAATTTTTTTCAATTATGTAGCGAGATATGTCAATATGGGTATCCAATGAAAAGTATTTTCGCCGACATACCAATTAAATTATTTTCAAGTAGGGTTGCCGCCTCCAGGGCGTTTTATCGTATGCTTTTTTGGGATCATATTTTGATTATTTTAGCAACATTTTAAGATCATTTGGGGGTCAGTTTGGGATAATTTTGAGGCTATTTTGAGATCATTTTGGGTTCAATTTTGGATTAAGTTGGGACAATGTTGGGGTCATTTTCGGATCATTTTGCAGTCATTTTGCGATTATTTCGGGATCATTTTTGGGTCATTTTGGGAACATTTTAGGGTCTTTTTGGGGTAGTTTTGGGATTATTTTAGAATTATTTTGGGATCATTTTTGGATAATTTTGGGTCATTTTAGGATCATTTTGGGTACATTTAAGGGCGTTTTTAATTCATTTGGGAATCATTTTTGGATAATTTTTGGATCATTTCAGGGTCAATTTGGGGTCATTTTGGCATAATTTTTGGGTCGTTTTGGGTTAAAATTCGGATCATTTTGGGAATATTTAAGGGTCTTTTTGGGATAATTTTTGGTGAGTAAAGTTAGCGCTAAATTGATAGCACGGAACCAGCTCGGCCACCCAGGTACTAATTCTTTTGTCTTTCGGTAAATTATCGGCAGCTTTATAAAACAAAATTACTATATTTTATTGTGATAGTGAAATACACAGTGTTCAACTTAGATTACTTAGAAACTAATAACATAGTACATATACATTATAAACATTACATTTTACAATTAAATACAAAATAATAAATTTACAATCTTGCAAAATAAAATATATTTAGTACAAAATAATACATCACACACTCTAAAAGAACAGGCCGAGTGGTTTCGCCTATATCTATACCACGGCGCAACAACATCCAATAAAGAAACAAACAAAAAAAAATGTTGGTTACACTTTTGGCGGTTGGCGTTGACGCACGTCTCCTTCATCAGCCACATAGGCCTCATTTGCCACACCACTTTTCTCAGTTTGCGCATGCGCCAACGCAGCTGTCTGCGCTTCTTCTAATTCTCTTTGGGCACATACCGCCGCATGTTCTGCTTGCTCGAGATTCTCGTGTATTACATTCGTAACAATACCATTTAGTTGACCCTTCGCCTCACTCGCTAACGCTATCGCCTCTATTGCATTGATATTTCCATTGGCATCCTTACAATCAACGGCAGCAGCTTCTTTGTCGGTACTTCGCGTAATTTGTTTACAACGCTGTTTGCACTGGAAGTTGTACATCCAACTGCGGGGAAGATCGTGTTTTAAAATATAGAAAAACATTTGAAAAGTAAGCTAAAACACTTACAGAAATATAACAACAGCAGGTGCCGTAAGTCCGCCTCCCAACAGGTAGAAGGCTCCCGGTAACACTTTTAACGTAGACGCATACAAGGTTGTGTACATGGGCGCGAAAACCATAGGCATCAATGCTTCAGCTACACCGAAGAGCGAATTTACTTTGCCCAATTCATCTTTGCATACTAATTTGGTGGCAATCGAACGCATTGCTATGAAGGCTGTACCGTTGAAGATTTCCACAACAGCACCGACATACATGTGCCACGGTACAGTTGCGAAAGCGTACACGAAGCCCGACAGGATCTTGGACATGCTCGAGATGACGCCGACAAGCGCATCGTCGATTTTCAATTTGTGTGACAGAATACCAACGCAGAAGAGCACACCTAAATGATGAGATTATTAATGTAGTAACAAATCTTTATGAGTCCCGGCTATAAGCTCTAAGAATACTTACCAATCAAACCCGTAACCATCGCATAAGTTGAAAATATGCTAAACTCCACCTCACTCCAATTAAAGCGGTAGCGTGTGAAGAGATATGTGACAGCCATTTCACCTGTTAAGAATTAGAGAAAATCAGTTGAATTACTTTAGATAACAAGTAGGTTAGAGGTAGGTTCAAGTGGCTGCCGCAGAGTCACACTTAGGTCAGTAATGGAAGGTCAGTTGTGATACCGCTAACACTAGGAAAATCAGTCCCGGGACCCGGCCATATGGTAACAAGTATGTAACTTCGCATTGAAAGTAATGTTATATACCCAGCTGTGAATTCCAACAACGATATGTGTCACGCTCTTTCAGTAATTTGGAGGAGGTAAATGTTATCCTTATCTTGTCTTGTTTCTGTAAGAAGTATGGATGGCTTCTAAACATACATAGTTACCAATAAGTTTTACTTCCTATTTATTCAACTCCCTTGCTGGTATATTTTAGTTGTGCTGATGTCAAAAGGTCCTTGGCAACTGTTTAAGACATTAGGTTAGGTTAGTTGGTAGGTATTGGCCGATGCAGGTATGCCGGTCGTAAGATGCGACTAAAATCCACTTCAAACCCGACTACGGTGTCAACGAAATCGTTTGCAAAAAAAAACTTGGATTGGAATTGGGAGAGAGCCAACCTATGACGCCAACCATCAACAACCCGTTAGAGGCCAATGGAGCTTGAGACTCCCACATCAGACTGTAGAAAGACAAACAACATTTCGTTTGATTTACATGTCGTACCAAACGTATCGTCGATGACAATGCAAAACCCCCGACGATAGTGAAATATATCTACCCCGAGTCCCTTATCTTGTTAGAAGCTATCATGAGACGAACATAACTTAACAAATCGTGGCTCAAGTTCAATTCTGTCTAGCCACGTATCTTACCATGCATGGGTCCAATCACCACCATAACAACAACCATCAACATGATCACACGCTGACGTCTTTGATTTTCCCCTTTCTTAAATGCCACACGGAACGTCTCCACCACATGATCCTTATCGAAGAAGTCCGCTAGTAGACTTTTTCGTTCCGCTTTAGGTACAGTCTTTTCCGGCTTGGCGCGTGGCTCACTCAAAAAGAATAAACCATACAGGAAGGAGAACAAGTAGAGACTTGCCGAGATGGAGAATACACCATAGAAACCGATTTGTCTGCAGCGAGAAGGTGATTTGAGAAATTTGTTAAAAAAAAAGTCATGCATCAACTACTCACTTCAACAGTATTCCACTAAAAGCCATCCCGATTGGCACGCCCACCGAAAAACACACATTCAATATGCCAATTCGTAATGTGCGTTCTTCTTCGGTAGTAATATCGGCAATGTAACTGAAAACCCCCATTAGCATTGTAAACCAGCCGCCGCTGAGTGAAGGAAATATCGCTTCCGTTAGGGCGGCCACTTCCATTGGTGTTCGCTCGAAGTAAACACAGAGTATGAGTCCCACAGTGCCCAGGAATTCACCAATAATTGGTATGAGTATACAAGGTTTTCGTCGATGATGTCGATCGCTCCACGAACCCCAAAAGAGAATGAGCAGACATGGGAACATCGATTGTATCACAGTTTTCCAAGCGGCCATGCGTGCAACCATTTGTTGGACGGTCTCTTCCTCGCTGCAAATTATATAACACAAAACTTAAATATGGAAAAAAGTCCGAGATCAATATTACTTACAGCGTATAGTTTGCAGTATCTCTCCGGGTGAGCGCATCGCAAACAACCTCGCCATAATCCATATTCACACGGCACGCCTTTTCTAAATTCAAATTTTGTGTTGCCAGACCCGACAGTACGCTGGGCATAATGTACGCGGCCAATATGGGTTCAACGGTTATATTGTTAATGACCTTCTGCAGCTTTTCTCGCCAACTAAGCTTTGGTTTCTTTTGCGTATTCGCACTTGCTTCGATATTTTTAATGGCAATAGGCGTAATAGTTGCTACGACCATATTTGTCGCAGGAGCCGTCGATGTCGTATCGGCAGCACTGTGACCCATTTTGGATGGATTTATGCTGGAAGAAGGAAAAAAGAATACAATTTTAATTAGTTCAACCAAAACTTTGTTCAGACGTAAAAATGGGGTAGATTAATAAACGATTTACTAAATGAGCTCAGGCCACATTTTCTAATTAATTTAAACGTATCTATAACATTGTGCTTAACAGCGACCGTAGCGTAAACTATAATAACAGTCCATATTCTTATCTGGAATCATAGCTTTGACATAAGCAGTAATAGTGAACGTATCTAGCAAATTCGGTTAGTGTTGTGACGTATTCACACAATTTCCAATTTCGATGTAGCCATTGCTATGGTTATTGTTACGGATATGGTTACGGCTATGAATTTACCACATAAGGATTTGATGTTAGGTCGAGAATATTTGGTATTCACAACTTTTTCTTTCTATAAAATTCATATTTAGTAAAATGATAATAGTTTTTTGAATTTTTGTCTTTTGCTCTGAATATTTGCTCGCGCATCACTCAAAACCGGGATATTGAATTTAATGTCTTTTACAATCTAAGGCCCAGTTTTTCAGTGCAATTTTAAGCCACAGGCAAGGTTGACTAGAGTTTATCCAATACAAATTGGACTTTTAAACTCGCAGTAAAGTTTAAACTTGCACTGAAAAAAAGCGTGGTAAAAACGGGTCTATTACTGCTTGAAATCCGCCTTAAAAATTTTGTGTGCTAGACTTTCTAACTATAATAAAATGAAAGTTTGGAATATTTTCTATATATTCCATATAATAATGTTTGTCCATATTTGTCCCCCTTTATATAACCACGAAAAGTCACTTCGAATTTTCGTAAAAGTGTCAAAAGGTTATCTTTGTTACTTTGGATAGAAAAAAAGTTTGTGTGCTACAGCGTGCTACATCTTCTAACTATAATAAAATGAAAGTTTGGAATACTTTCTTCAGATTCCAACTAAAAATGTTTGCCCATATTTAGCCTCCTTTATATAACTACGATTTTATATATTACAGGGTTGCCACCTATCTCATTTTTTTATATTGAGTAAGATAAGCCAATATGGGTGTCAAATGAAAGGTATTTTCGGCGGCATGCAAACTAAAATATTTTCAAGTAGGGTTGCCACCTAGGGTTGCCTCCTTATCGCAGTATATCCGGTACTATCTCGGGAACCGCTTGACGTATTGCTATGAAATTTGACATAGAGATAGTATGCGATTTCTAAAACTGTCCACTTTGGTGTTCCCACTTGGAGCGGTTTACAGGGCTGCCACATATCTCAATTTTTGTTAAATAATGTAGAAAGACATGCCAATATGGGTATAAATTAAGTGTATTTTCGGCGACATACCAACTAAAATACTTTCAAATAGGGTTGCCAAACAGGGTTACCATTATACCCATTGTATTTGGCAGGACCAAGTGGATGTAGATCTGAGAACACGCGGTGTCTCCAATTGGCGACAGTTGGCTCAACAAAGAGCGAGAACATGTTAGAAGGCCAAAATCGCCGAGGCGGTTAAAGGCAATTTTAAGTAAGTAAGTATTTATATATTTTGGTATTATATTTAGATTATTTTAGGATCATTTTCGGATCATTTAGGGTAATTTTGGGATCATTTTGGGGCTATTTCGGGATCATTTTGAGTTCAATTTTGGATCATTTTGGTATAATTTTAGGGTAATTTTTGGATCATTGTGAAATGATTTTTTTGGGGTCATTATGGGATCACTTTGAGATAATTTTCGAGTCATTTGGGATCATTTTGGGGCCATTTTTGGCCCATGTTGAGGTAATTTTGGGGTCATGTCGGGATCATTTTGGAGTCATTTTGTTGTCATTTTGGGATCGTTTTGGGATCTTTTTAGGGTCGGTTTGGAATCATTTTGCACTGCTTGACCAATTTCGATGAAATTTGGCTTAGAGATAGTACGCTTGATTTTAAGACTGTCCAATTGGGCGTTGCCACTTAGGGCGGTTTACAGGGTTGAAACCTATCTAATTTTTTCTGAAATATTAAGCAATATGGGTATCATATCAAAGGTACCTTTAGCCGCATACCAACCATGATTTCTTAAAAATTTGTTGGATAGTAGATATACTTCATTCTAAGATTTTCTATTTAGATTTGCCACTTTAGTCAGTTTATAAAGTTGCCACCTATTTGATATTTTTTCGGAAATTCATTTTGAAAAGTTTATGTTGGTAAGTAAGATAATTTTGATAAATTGGAAAAAATGTAAAAATTGAAAACACCGAGCAAGCTCGGTCACCCAGGTACTTTATTTATTTAATCAACAAACAAAATCAGGGACCGAAAATAATTGTTATTCAGACGAAAAGGTTACGCGAAAATTCCCTTTATTTGTTTTAGGGAATTTTTAACTATTAACGTAAGAGATATTTTATTTTGGCCATCGTAACCAATATAAATGAGAGATATATTTTTTTGGTTACGAATAACCATTAAGTCAACCAAAAATTTTTTTGATTATTAATAACCATTAAGTCAACAAAAATAACCATTATCGCAAGTAATATAATTTTAGGTGACTCACTCGATGTATTATGTATTTAAATAAACATTTATGTTCTGATAAGAGTTATATTTTAATACATAACATAGGAAAATAATTTTCTATTAGTAACTTTTATTGGCAACCAAAATAATTTTTGGTTGACTTAATGGTTATTCCTAACCAAAAAATGTTTCTCTCATTTATAATGGTTATGGTGACCAACATAAAGTATACTTACGGTAATGGTTAATTATAACCAATATTTTAATACATCAGTACTAATGGTTAAATATTTGTATTGTAAACAAAATAGGCTTAACATAATCTATTAGACTAATTAGAAATAAAACTATATTAAGTGCCTTATGAGTAAGCTTTTAAAGGTAAAGTTTGTATAGCAAAAGTCAAATCCCAAAGAAAAAGAAAAATTATTTAATTCAGAAAGTGACCGTCTTATAGGAGCATTCATCGCGTAGACAGTTCTAGAAAAACCCACGAAAAAACATCTCATTAAAACTTATTTTCGTGAGCAGGTATGAGCAATCAATTGAGCCATTAACAATATCATAGACAACGCACAACGACAAAAGTGAACACCTCGATTCAAGTGACATAAGACTAAGCAAACACCTAGAACGAAAGGATGGGATCGGGTCCAGATTAGAGATAGTTAAGATAACTAGTTTCATTCTCCAACCTCTAGCGTAAGAGGACGATTCGTGAAACGCTTTAGAACTATAGCGTTCTCCAAAAAAATTCAAACCATATTTAGTGAAAAGTTATTAAAAAACATTTCTTTGAGTATTTTTGATTTTACCTTCTACAGAACATAATACGTTCCTTGAATGCGTCTAACTAGACTCCTTACACTTGCCGCTCAAACTTTTTTTTATTTCTGACGTAAATCTGGCAATAATACTTATTAGCTCGCTCTATTTTACATAAGCACTTAATTATATCTAAAAGTTAAAACATTTAATACATATTAAATAATGCTTATAAAAATATTAAAACATATGTACATGTGTACATACTTAATAACATGCTTAAATACTAACTAATTTTCATAATAATGTGATGTAGGTATATATTTTATATAAATAGCCAGCCGTTTTTTCTCATTGTTGTTTGTATTTCATTTGGTTTTCAATTCAATTCTGTTTGCTATTATTTTTGTTTTTGTTGTTATTACTAAATTATAGTAGATTTATTGTTGTTGTAGGTCATTGTTACTGGCATTGTACTGAATTTAGTTCATACTATCTAGCATTTTTAAATCGCATGCATACATATATATGTATACTTAAACATCTAATTGAGCACTTACACTACTGGAAATTCAATAGACTAAGTTGGGTGATATTTGTTCCAGATGAGGGGTAGTGTATGTGGACACTATTTTGATCCGTTGTAATATCGAGAGACCTAACTAGTGACCTAAATTTCTAATTCACAACTAGGACGGCATATAAGGGCTAGTTGAATCGTATCTATTTCAGTAAACTGTCATCAATAATGACTTCTCTGTAGATAAATCTAAACATCTGTTATATATTGCTTGTTTTATTTGATTTTCTAAGCAAAAGCAATTTGTTTTTTTTTATTCACTTTGTTTTTAGTTAAGCTTATCGTTATCTGTGCCGGTAGTTGATTTGAGTGGTGGGTTTGTGATTGTTTAAAGTGTAAATAATACAAATTATTTCTATTCAATTATTGTTGTTGCTCTTATTAATATACATATGAGCCCCTCAAAACACAAGTGGCACAAGTCCACCATTTCTCTAAGTGAGATATTCAAGATTTTGTGTTGTCAACAAATAGGGGGTACCCTTGATTTCACACATTAGTTCTGCTATTTATTCCGTGGCTATGGCAGCTAGGAGTTACCCCGTTAGCGTGTTATATAGAACACATTTTCCCCTACATAGCGTGATGCCTAGCTAAAAAAAAAAAACGAAAAATGGACTTATGCCACTTATGAATATGGGAAATCTGTGCCAAACAATCTTTATATGTTGTTGTAAATGTTAAGTTTTTATTTTATACTTTACATATGCTATAGAAGATGTCCGATAATAAACTATTAAAATTTAAAATTTTCCCCAAAGTGACGATGAGCTTAAAATTTAGAGCCAAATTTTGTAATCGTGTACTTTCAATGACCTCACACCAATGTTGCTCATACGCAGCGGTGTCCTAACCTCCTTTTTTTAATTTGTATATAAACATTTGATATAGACATTTGAAACAACAAAAATTCCCACAGACCAAAATTTTTGCATACAGCTTAGGTTCACCTTCAGCAAGAAACCTTAAAAAGTCCCCATCGATCCCATGTGTGCTAAAAAAGTAATTCGGGGTCAAAGGTCAAAAGTTTAGGTTTCTCGAAAACGTAAGTTTTTCGAAAAATTACTTGAGACCAAGTTGTAGACCTGGACCTCGAGCTAGAGCCACCTTTTCCATAGTCCCATATATGAATTGACGCTTGCTGATGTTTCTGAAGGAATTCTTCAACTTAAATCATCTACTAAAGCTGATGTTGATGGATTTTCATCGTATCTGTTTAAAAATTGTTTAGCATTTGTTTCCCCATTCTTACTTTTGTTCAACAAATCGCTTGAGCAGGGTGTTTTTATTGATGCCTGGAAAGTAAGTTCCATAACTCCGGTTTTTAAAAGTGGCAATAAAAACAATGTCGCTAATTATCGACCAATATCTAAACTTTCATCAATCTCGAAATTGTTTGAAATTATAGTAAAAAATAAAATGTACTTTGCAGTAAAGCGGTTGATCTCCATTGATCAACACGGCTTTGTTAAAGGTAGATCAACTGTCTCTAACCTAGCAGTTTTTTCTGAATACTGTATTTCTGCATTTCATAATCGGGTTCAAGTTGATACTGTATACACAGATTTCTCAAAAGCATTTGACAAAGTAAATCACATTATCCTAATTTTGAAACTAAGAGCTCTTTTAAATTGGATTGAATCGTATCTCTCGTCTCGTAAATGTTTTGTTAATGTTGATGGAGTTTCGTCCAAATCGTTCACTGCAACCTCTGGGGTCCCGCAAGGCATCATTTTGGGTCCGCTTCTTTTTATAATTTTTATTAATGATATATCTAGTTGTTTCAACAAAGCAAATTTTCTGCTATATGCCGATGATTTAAAAGTATTCTTGGCTATAAAGAGCAGTGCTGACTCTGTTAATCTTCAATCTGATTTGGACAATGTTGCGTTATGGTGTAATCGGAATAAGTTGCATTTGAACATAAAAAAGTGTTCGCACGTTACTTACTCTAAGTCTCGTTGTCCTCTGCCTACTTCATATAAAATAGGAGGGTTTCAGCTATCCAGTATTAGTGAAATTAAAGACCTTGGTGTGGTATTTGACTCTAGTTTTTCTTTTCAAAGCCACTTTAACTACATAATTGCGAAGTCATATGCTGTTCTTGCTTTCATTAGACGTTTTAGCTCAGATTTTACAGATCCGTATACTCTGAAAATGTTATATACATCGCTTGTACGATCTAAGCTCGAATATGCTGTTTTTATTTGGAGACCCTACTATGAATGTCATATTGTTAGGCTTGAGAGAGTACAAAAAGTTTTTGTCCGATATGCTTTAAGGTCTTTGCACTTTACTGATCCAACTCCTTCATACAGGAGTCGCTGTTTGCTTATTCATTTAAAGTCTTTGGATAGTAGACGGTCAATTCTGTCTCTGACTTTTGTTTTTGATCTAATTAATGGAGTAATTGACTCCCCTGTTTTACTCAGCAGAATTAGATTTAATATTCCACAAAGAAGTTTGCGGAGTCATGGGATTTTCCGGTTGGATATGGTTAGAACTAATTACGCTGCCAACGCTCCAATTTTTAGAGCCCTAAAAGAATTTAATTCGCTTTCTAATCATGCTTGGCTGGATTTTTCCTCCACAAAGTATTCTTTTAAATTGTTATTAAATGAATTATATACATAAGTTATTTTTTAGTTTATACGTTCATATACATTAGTAGTTGTTTCTAGTAATCTGTGTGAAATTGTCATATTTCTAGATTAAAGTGAAATAAATAAATAAATAAATAAATATATAATACATCGATTCTAGTTTTAACGATACATTTTCCACGAAATTCAATAAAACTCGTACGAAAGGTAGAAAATTTGAGAGTCCATGCTAAAGCGCGGTATTACTCAAAGCCAGGATCCACGGGGTGGGTTTTCAGGTTCAAACCCCTCTCTTCGGGATCATCCACGGGGAGGGTTTTATAAATTTATATTTTTCACAGTATTTTTTTCATACGCATTTATCCTTGGAATTGAGAAATACAATTCGGTTCAAGAATTAAAAAAAAAAATTTTGTGATTGGAATGAAAATTACATAGGTTATTTTATTTAATGTTTGCAAAATGTATACGTGAATTTAAAACAATTTAAATTGTGTTACAAACAGGGACGGGTCAACTGAAGTTGTTAGTAAAAATTACACAAAAAATCCAGTAGAAATTAAGCAAAAAATACACGAAAAATCCAGTAAAAATTACACAAAAAATTTGGTAAAAAAAAAACAACAATTTAAAAATATAATAAAAAATTACATAAAAAATATAGTAAAAATTATGCAAAAAATATAGTAAAACTTACACAGAAAAAATGGTAAAATTTACACAAAAAATTTAGTAAAATTTACATTAAAAATATAGCAAAAATTACACAAAAATGGTAAAAAATATAGTGACATTTTCTCAAAAAAATATAGTAAAAACTACATAAAAAAGAAATACGCAAAAAATATAGAAAAAAAATACACAAAAAAACAGTAAAGTTACCAAAAATAAAGTAACAATTACACAAAAAATATAGTAAAAAGTACGCAAAAAAAAGGTGAAAATGACGCGAAAAATACGCTAAAAATTACACAAAAAATATAGTAAAAAGTACGCAAAAATATAGTAAAAAATTACCCAAAAAATATAGTAGAAATTACCCAAAAAATATACTAAAAATTACACAAAAAAATATAGTAAAAAATTACCCAAAAAAATATAGTAAAAATTACGCAAAAAAAGGAAAAAAGACACGAAAAATATACTAAAAATTACACAAAAAAATTATAGTAAAAAATTACCCAAAAAATATAGTAAAAACTACACAAAAAATATAGTAAAAATTACGTTAAAAAAATGGTAAAATTTGAGCAAAAAATACAAGAGAAATTACACAAAGAAATAGTAAAACTGTCAGCAAACTGCCAACTCATATTTTTGCGTTTCCGTAATACATATTCGTTAACTTTTTAAACCCCTTTCCCAAAATCCCGGATCCGCCACTGCTCAAAGCTGAGCAAAAGAAAAGAGAAAAACTACAAAGTTACATATGAGCCCGTTTAGAGCACAATTGGCATAAGTCCAGTTTTCGTTTTTTTTTTAGTTAGACATGGCGCTATGTAGGAGAAAACTTGTTCTATATGACACGCTAACGGGGTAACTCCCAACTCCCATAACAACCGAATAAATAGCATAACTAACTTGTGAAATCAAGGCTACCCTATTACCTATTTGTTGACACCACAAAATCTTGAATATCTTAGTTCGAGAAAAGGTTGACATATGCCACTTGTGTTCTAAGGGGCTCATACGTAAATATGTAGTTTTTCAGTAACTGCTATACGCAAGCAATTTGTTTAGGTATTTACAGTTTCTACTAATCAAGGTGTAAATATCTTTTAAAAATTATAGCGTAAGTACGAAAAAAATATTTAGGGAATTTACAAATTCTTATAAGCTGGGATTTTATTCTCAATCAGTTCACACGCTTTGCTACTTTGTATTTTATATTTAGTTAACAATTAATAGATTTGAGAAAATAAAATGATACTTTTAAATATTAATTAACAATAAATTTGTATGTTGTCTTGAATTGAATAAATCAGAGAATCCCAGCAAACAGCAAATAGGGTACAACATTTCATTCATCAAAAAGGCGACAGTTAATAGACATTAATGGACATACGTGAGATATAACTAAAGTTGTATTAATTGTAGGCCCTTGTACAAACAATGCTCTGTATTTAGCAAATAATTTAGCATTCGAAACTGTTTGAGAAGCAGAACTTCTTCTCACACCTTATCTACGATAGGTGTACTATCTGATTTATTGTAATCACGATATCTAGCCTTAAATTTGTTATTAATTAATATTTCAACAAATCATAAATTAATTTTGCTAAAAATATTAATTGAATTAACAACAATCTTGACCTAAACAATTTTTTTCATGCTTGAGAATTAAACAAGTAAGGAAAAAAAACAAATATTATATACCTAGTTGTACGGAACATAAAAAGCGGGCATTTTAAATTGCTTCGCAAAAAAATCACCCTCTAAAGCGTTTATTGGGTTACAGTTAACAGCTACTTTGCCGGGCCTACTACACCATAAGCATGAATGAAAGTGCAAATAACTGCTTAGATAAGCAAAGTAAAAAACAGCCGGCAAACAGTAAACCATATTGACAAATGCATACAAACAATTATAATGCTCGTAAGTTTATAAAATAATAACACTGGGAAGCAATTAATGTTATCTGAGATTTTATTTAGGGATGTCAGTTGATCGATACATTCCTATGAGTTAGTAAGAATGTATTTGTTTTGACTACTATCATCATAGGTCACTTTCTCGCCAAGAAAGTTTGCTATTGAAAATGGGCGAAATCGGATGATAGCCACGCGCCTATTTTCGATATCGAAAATTTCTAAAATCACAAATTGACATATCTCGGTACCTGAAATGGATAAAATGATATAATTTTATAGGTAAATCGCCCTGCTCATTCTATTATGATTTTTTTAATAAATTTCTAAAGTAGCCGTGGCACCGCCCATACATATATAAGGGAGGCATTTTCGAAAATTGGGCTGGTCATAACCTTTAAACTGATTACCGTAAAATCATGAAATTCGGCGCAAGGTATCCTAGCAGTATAGGTAGTATACCTAATGAAATTGGAAGAAATTGCTTCACGACCACGCTCACTTTCGATATAGAAAATTTCGAAAATCACATAAACTGGCATAATTCGGTGACACGTGGTGCGAATGAACGAAAACGCTCCGTCCCAGAAGGTATTCTTATCGGCACCCGCCGGTGGAAGTAGAGGAAGAGGGAGACCACCACCCCGATGGTAGGACCAAGTGGAGGCAGATCTGAGAACAGCTGGACGATTCGAATTCTAATGTATGTCTTTAAGGTAGTATATTAGAGAACGATTTAATAAACTGTGGAGGTCTATAGCATTTCGTACAAAAAGGGGACTTACTTCATAATCGAATTTCAATGTATTTCTCTAAAGGGATTCAAATTGGCTTGAATTTGCCTTAGTTCTCTAATCATTTTCGAGTCGAATACTAGCTTCCTAACATACTTATGTATTCCTCGACTCGAGAACTCCAATGTGCAAACCAACAATTTATCTGACGTTAGAACCTGTGTTTGCTGGGATTGCCGGAGTCTGACACTTCAAACTTGTCTTTAGAGATTTATTGTGAAACAAGAGGTCACAGCAGAGTGAGCGATCGTGGCAAAATGTTGTCCTGTATGATATTGAGTGACGTACATAAGTTGTTGAAAAGTTTTGTAGCAGGACAGTATTTTTAAGTACAAATGCAAATAGTCTGTAAGTACACTGTAATTTTGACTATTTTTACGCATACACATTCATATTTTTGGTTCAGTTCAAAACCCGTCACCAGGTAACTGGGTATAAGCGTGAGCATGTTTCTAAAACCACAACGCAAATGCTACCGAAATGAAATATAGAGTGACATCAGTGATTTATGTGACGAAATAACTACCGTTTCGTGCCTTACAGTAGATTTCAACAATTGAAGCATTTATTAACTAACATTCTTTAGTTTTTGTTTATTATTTAAAATTACAAGTTAATAACTTGTAATTACTTGTTACTGACACGTTCCAATGTACTTATACCATATTACATTCGTATGTGTGCTGTTGCGTTTTAAACATACCGCAGCACTTTTGTATTCTTTCCTTCTATCCATATCAGCATATCCTATATATACTTTAATTTTGGAAAAGGCAAAGTTAAATATGTATTGCTGACGTCAGGTGAAGCAAATTCGTGGTCATTTTCAATGATAATCATCAAATATTTTACCACAAAAAAATAAAATTTCCATTAAAAATAAATAGTTACGCATATATATTGCGAATTTATCATTTTCCCAAGGTTTGCACCACCTACTTTATACATATTGAGTTTTTTTCTTCAAACTAATTGGAACAAATTTTTGAGTGCTTTTTGATCCTAATGGAAGTACTCACGATTTGAGAAGTGGTTTACTTTATATCAAGCATCGGCGCCCCATAGATCTTAAGATCAGTCAAACAAGTTGGACTCATCACACAGACACGTTGTGCTCTCTATTTACCAAATGATTTTGTCGTCGCTGAGTAAGGGGCGCTACCACATCGCCTGGAGGTGTCGCTTGTTTGGTCAGCGAATGTTAAAAATATATTTCGGACGATCACAGCGCGTGTATAAGCGCTCTCACTTATACACCTGCTCTTGCAAATCTGCCGACCCATGCTTTATATTCAAAATTAGTAGCATACATTTGTATTTTTTATAGTCATCAACGGATTAAGTAACAGTCGTGTCTAACTAAGCTTATATCGGAACAATAATGGAGATTTTTTTATAGTGTTTCAACTAGATATTTAAATAGCGTTTAGTCTAATTTATTTTTTTTTTTTTTTTTCAGATTTGATTGGATGTTAACTAACACAGCTACAATTAACTTGCATTTTGTCACTCAAACTTTTATGACGATTTCGTCACCAAATTATAGGAATGTTGCGAATATTTGTATTCGCATATGCGAAAATCAACTTACTTGTTCGATTGGTATATTTTTTATTAAAACGAGGTGAAGTTTTTCGAAATCATTTGAAAAATTTCTTTTACATATGTACGGCCTCTAATTTTTTTCGAAGATCTAACTTTTAACGCCGCTGACAACTTTTAAAACAAAAAGGTGGAAACCAATCGAACGAGGAAGTCAATCAGACCACGCCCACATTTTTATTTTTTTAATTTTCTATATACAGCAATTTAAAAGCCAAAATTAAAAGGGTCTAATTTCGAACTTGGAAAGCCCATAACTAAATTTTGGAGACTAACTTTGTACATAGTTTTTTAAGTATGTCTAAATATCTTCAAAAAAGTTGGCTAGATCCAATATCCAGCCGGCTGCTGTACAGGCTTATTTCCTAAAATAGTTGCGATTCGTATTCGCATGGCTGTATGTTAGCTTTCAGAAGTCGGCATCCGTATTGGCATTACCATATGTATGTCTGAAAATCCACATTCGCAACATCGCTAATATGCACGTCTGTAAAATTTGCAGCTTAATTATATGCACGTATCGGTCGAGTGCCTAATTTAAATATTACTTTGTTTCGAAAGCGATTAAAAATATATAAAATTTAAAAAGCTACAAAACAGTCATAAAAATTAAAACTTTAATTTAATAGTGATAAAAATATTAATTTAAATTGAGTGTTGCATTAGCACAAGTTTTATACAGAGAGCTAAAATTGCTCGCTAAGAAAATTGTTTTGGGAAAACACCAGCCTCACTATAAAGATGGCGATAAAGAGACGTTCCTTTTAGTGATTGTTAGGGAATATATTTATAGGTGTAGGAAATTACTTATCAGAAAGTACCTACAAGGAATAATAAAGAGCTTAAAAGTTCCACTAGTCGCTTGCTCCTTTGTGACTCATCCCGCACTATTCAGTGCACACTATGAATAGCGCTTATCAATGAAGCAAGAAGCTTACGCTGCGTTCTCTTTGAAATCGAACACGATCACTTGGATTATTATTTCATTAAACAATAACAAGAATTAAACAAATAAAGTTAATAGTCTTTGTTGTTATTGAATACGTTCTAGGGCTGGCGTGCTTCAAAATATAAAAATTATGTATTTCCTCATCTCCTATTACATATCGTCGATGATAATGCAGAACCACGTAACGCACAAATGCAAAACAGCGTATTTTATAATTTGGCCAGACATAAGATAAGCTTGCCAGGGCATCTGGGTAACGGGCTACATCCATTAGTATTATGAATTATGAATTATGCTGAAATTAAACAGTTTTTTGTCTCTCCTGTAAAATTTTAGTGGCAATATTTACGTGGTTTTGAATTTTTGCGTTACGTCATTTTGCATTATCACCGAGGATATGTAGATTATATATGTACATTAGTGCGGATCGGTACCCATACAAAAAAATAGTTTTTCCAGTCCACCCCTAGGATTAAAGATATTTTGAAGGCGATCCCAAAAAAAATTTCTTTTTTTTGCCACGCCCCTTCGATGGGCTATTTACTTTTTTTGGCACTACGTCGCCATTTTAAGTCCGATTTTAATGAGCCGTACACCGTTGTTCATGGCTTGGAAGCCGCCACAATTCTGGCGTGGTAAAAAAAAAATTTTTTTGCGATCGCCTTTGAAATATCTTGAAAAACTTTTTTTGTCAATCCACCTTAATGTACATGTGTATGTATGTATTTGCTTAGCAAATCGTATTATTCCAATAAACTACAATCAGTTCCACAACCAACAAGGTAAGACAAAGTCTGATTATAGAACAAAGGAAGTAACTAATTTAGCTGCAAGTTCTTAAGCTTTTAATTACTAACTTTTACTTTTGAAATTCAATATTACAAATAACCTTGTTCTTGTTACTTCTAACTAATATTTATTAATCGTTATCATCGTTATCATACTTCGGTACATACATACAAGAGTTTTCAGCTTTTTCGATATTTAAAAAATCCCGGAATTTTCGGTAAAAACGAGATACCTGGTTTTGTAGAGAACTTCATTTTTATTAATTTTTTTATTGTTTTTCTTTATTTTTTTATTTTATTTTTTATGTTTTCTTGTTTTATTTTTTATTCTATTTTTTATGGTTTCCTATTTTTTTTATTTAATGTTATTTTATTTTTTTTATATTTTTTTTTGCTATATTTGTTTTTATTATATCTTATTTTTTTTTTTTTTTTTTTTTCATTTCTTTTTTTTTTATTTATTTTTTTTTTTTGTTTTATTTTATTATTTAAATAAAAACAAGGTTTTTGTGGGCTTCTAATTAAATGATATTTTTCTTAACGAAAATTGTATTTACTCCCTTTAGGTTTCGTTATAAAGCAACAACAAAAAACAAAATATTCCAAAAAAATTACACATCCAGAAAAAAAGTGATATGCTAGATTTAGCTTCTCGATTTCGCTCAGTTTTCAACCTAAGTACTTATAGGGAGTGAGAGATTTTGTTTCCTAGGTAGGCATACCGGTCGTAAGAAGGGACTAATATGAACAAAGGTAATACATTTTTACCAAACAAGGGGTAACATAACCTAGAAGGTTTCACTGGTCATAAAACGATACCACGACAGTCGATCAGTACCGCAAAGGAGTACCGGAGCTTACCGGGCGAATATCTGACCAAGAACTGTTAAATCAACAACACTCCCCAAATCCTTCGAGGAGTGGTTTTGTCGTTATAACTCAAGTCAAGTTTTTGGGCAGAACAACGTCTGCCTAGTGTGCTAGTAGCTTCATAGATGTCTGAGAAACTGTAAAACAATATCGATAGGTTTTTTTTCTTCTTGTTTGCCTTGTTTGCTCAAATTTCAAGATTCGGTCATATTTAAATACGACACCTCTTAAAAGCGCAATAAATTTTTAACAATTACGGCGTGTCTGTAGTCGAAAATAGTTAATAATGATGATTTGGTTGCAAATTATAACATTTTTTTTTTAGAAAATCATATGAAAAGAGTCAGAGTATACTTGTTTTTCTTGTACGATATAGCTGAAGTCACTTAGAATATAAGCCTAAGAAAGATGAGGTTACCCGTGTTCAGTCCATAATATGGCATCCACAATTCTAACGCAACAACCGAAACCGTAGCCGTAACCGATTAAAACCGATTCATTTTTCATAACCGAAACCGTAACCGATTAAACCCGGTTCATTTTTAAAAAAACGGAGCCCAAAACCGTAACCATTATTTTAATCTGATAAATCGAAACCGTTTCAAAAGTCGGAACCGGTTCCAAACGGTTTTCAATTTTTTAATGCACTGAAAAAGCATGCCTTAGTTTCCATTCTAATATTTTTCTAATAGAAAAAGCAGAGTTCATTTTTGGAATTCATCATGACCACAGGAAACCGAAACCAGGACGAAACTGAATAAATGTAGAAGAACGAAACGAAATCGAAACATGTTACAAAACCGAAAACAGGACGTTAATTTAATCGGCCATACCTTGTTTTTAAAAGATATACCTATACTGACAGTTTTGTTCGACTTCAGTAAGGAGAGCTTGATGACCGTTTTCGGAATGATCATGCCTAGATATTAGGCAAGTTTTGTTAATAACAACAACATGACTCGAATTTCACCGAATTAGCCGATGTTATTTAAGCATAACCCTGCTTAATCCATACTCACGAAAGGAGATGTCGATAAACCTTAGTTAACACCTTAGCCCTTTCGAAATCACATCGAATAAACGATTCGTAATCCAGCATTCAAATGTACTCTCATTGAAGTCAATAATGCTAGTTGCACTTATAAATCTAGCTAAGTAACATTTCAAGGTGCCAATAAAATATGATAGTTCACAGCATTAAATTCTAATCTTCGAATGTATATGGCTTCTAATCTGACCATAAATTTAATATCGTTCGTGTGGCTTCAACAAGTTTTATTTACAATACATCTTTTTTTTTTGCCTTGAACTTTTTAACACCGAAATGCAGCTAAACAGCTGTGAAAACGCATTCGAGTTTGCGTCTGTGAAAATGTTGGCTAGACAAACAAAACAGCAACAAGACACGCAAAACGCAGAGCAAAACAAAAAATATAGTGAAGTGAAAAAACCTGCCTATTACATATGCCTATTATACTGGTCTACTACACAACTACACAACATGCTGCAAGCACGATTACTTGCAACACGCAATCGTTTATAGAAAAATCATAAGCAATTAGAGGGTTATGAACCGTTAAAGGTTAGACTTTGGGTTTGAGGTACGCAAAATTTCAGGTGTTTACATGCTAGGGGTGGTTAATCCCGTGATCCCGTAGTTTGAGTCCCGAAAATGGCGGTTGTGGTAACCAACAATATTGGGATTTTCGGAATATGTTAACAAATTTCAACAGGCTGGTGTCCGTACACGAAAAATGTCAATTGAGGCTTTTACTCAAGCGGACAGAAGCCGAAACCACTGGTTTTAGAATATTTGTCTGTCTGTCTGCATGTTTGTATGAGCATCATTCATGAACTGCTGGTAGAATTCAACGAAGCCTTCACCGATATATTTCTTAAGCCTAAAGCGCAGTTTTTTAGTGCAATTTTAAACCACAGTCAAAGTTGACTAGAGTTTATTTCATACAAATTGGCCGCTTAAACTAAGTTTAAACTCAAAGTAAAGTTTAAGCTTGCACTGAAAACCGGACCTAAGAGGAAGTTTAGGAGTGCTTTTGCATAAAAAATATATATTTTGTTCGGCTGTATACAGTGGTGGCAACATTGGCAAGTTCAAAATGAGATCGATAAAAATTATATTGTAAAAGTTTCGGGCCCTAATATCGATACTTAGAAGTTTATCATTGCTAGTTCAATTTTAATGTACAGTTTAATTGAAATCCCGAAATCAAAAATTCAACAAAACTTGCCAACTCCAATATAATCCAAGGTATGAACCTATTGAAATAACGTGTCTGTTTCGGTTTCGGTTTTGTAACGTGTTTTGGTTTCGGTTCCGGTTTTGTAACGTGTTTTGTTTAGGTTCCGGATCCGGTTTCGTTCTTTAACAACTCGGTTTCGTTCCGGTTCCAGTTTCGTTCCGGTTTCGTTCTTTAACATTTCGGTTACGATTTCGTTCCGGTTTCGGTTTTGGTTTCCAAATAAAAGCACCAACACCTGCCACTTTACTACGTACTATGATAGGTCTAAATTTTCCTAACTTTTTTCGGATCTAGTAAATTTTTTTCGATGGCTTCATTCAACTATGATCAGATTTTCTCTTTCACAATTTTGATACTGATTACGGAAAGTGTCTGTCGACAATCTTCCATGAAAATATTTTAGGGTACTTTTTTGTTGAAAGAAAATACCTATGTGCCCACTAAAAGAATTAAGACATAGACAGAGTAAAAAAATTCAAAACCGTTTGGAACCGGTTCCAGCTTTGGAAACGGTTTTGGTTTCGTTACTTTTCAGATCAAAATAACGGTTATGGTGGCGGTTTCGGTTTTGAAAAATTAAACGGTTTAATCGGTTAGGGTTACAGTTTCGGTTTGAGTCCTTGCTATAAACAACTGTTCAAACAAATGTATTTGAATTCTGATTCTTTTACTTGAAATGGGTATCAATGTACATTTTTACATTTCTTAAAACATGCGACTGTGCGTGAATTTTTTTTTTTTTTTGCAAAAAAGTTGATTGCAACAGTCCGAATAAAAAGGAACATACCCTCAAATAATTGTAGCACCGAATGAGCTCAGTTGATTTATCTATGGCTGTATCTCTATACGTTAAAAGGTCGGCAAGACTGTCCGTTTAGAACAAGCCCCGGCAGATAGTGGGACAATTGTCCGTAAATCTGAGAACCAATGAAACTGTTGGCGCGCTTGCGAGAGCGCTATGATCGCACTGCCCAATCAATGGACGTCGTTGGTTATGCCTAGTCGCTCACTGACAAGCGACGACTCAACAACATACGATGTTGCTTTGGTGCTTGCGAGTGAGCGACGGAGAAAAAACAAATAACAATTCACAGTAGAAATGCATCTGCCGGGCCCTGGTTTAGAAGCAAAGTTATTGTGAAATTTATTGTGTATCTGACCACTAACGAAGACCTTGTGAAGTACCTAAATGTTTTTTGTTTAATTTTAATTTGTTTTGCTTAGTTTTTTTTTTTATTATTTTAATTTGTTTCTTTACTTTAAACATTTTTTTGTGGACTTTTGACCAATCGAATAATTTTTATTAAATAATTTTTTTTTAATTTTTGGCGAAAACAATTGAAAAAAAAGCTACTAACACTACCAACCACGATGACGCAATTTCGTTCTTGTTGAAGGATCTTGTCAAACCGCTTTGTATTGTATTTTTGTTTTTTTTTCTCTTATTTTTTTAATTTTTTTTTTCTTTTCGGTATGTTTTATTTTATTTTTTTTTTATTTTACTGTACTTTGTTTTATTTTGTTATTTTATTTCATTATTATTATTTCATTCTATCTTAATGTCTTTTATTGATTTAATTTAAAAATATTTTTTTTTTCTTAAATATTTTTATTTCTTTTAATTTTGTTCTAGCCAATTTTTATAAATAATAATTTTGAAATTCATTTAATTTTTTTTTTTTTTTTTTTTTGTTTTTATTTATTTCCATTTTATCTAAGCTGTGGTTAAATGGTGGGCGGCGAGCAGTTTATTATTATTGTTGTTGCTATATTATATGGTTGAGGGAGTTGGCCGGGGTTGCCGGTTCGAATCCCACCTCAACCAAAGTCTTTTTAATTTTATTTATTTTATTATTTTTATATTCCATCAAGTCTCATGGACTGTGTTTGGTTCTTTTTAATTATTGGTATGTACCATCAAGTCTAGTGGACTGTGTTTTGGTATTGACACTCTGTATGTATTAATTGGGGCGAGCACTTTGGCTCTGAGAATGCATCGTTGGCTATTCTCACTTCCTTAGAAAACCCCTCAAAATTGTTGGTGGTGAGCACTTGGGCTCTGAGGCATTGGCGACATTGGCTTACCTCATTTTACTTATGAAAAACCACCTGTGTTTTGTTACACCTTATATTTATTATTTGGTGGTGAGCACTTGGACTCTGAGGCATTGGCGGCTATTGGCTTACCCCATTTTGCTTGTGAAAAACCACCTTTTGTGACTGCGACTATAAGCTATGTATTCCGAATATTCCATAAATTATCTGCGAATTACAATAATATGTAATGCAGATGAAATAAACGAAACCATGTTATGTCGCTTAAACACATTTTATTTTTACTTTATATTTCGAATATTTCCACCAGCATCTTTCCATTCTCAATACGTTTTACGTAATCTACCAACAACACCTATGTTATTTAGTTGAACTTATTTTTAAACAGGCGACAATAATAAAAAAAAAAACATTTGAGCTTCCGTTGCCACTGCCACAACTAAAACGGTTTACAATACCCGCTTATGGCGTCAGCAGTAACAAATAAAAAAAAAAACTAAAAAATAAAAGTCGATTAATGATTTTATTGTACTACAATAGAATTTTAAATAAGCACGAACGAAAGAACGAAAATGTGTGTGTAATACAACCATCAAAGTCTATGCTTAGGAACGGAAGAAAAGAGAACGGACGCGCAGTTGAACAAAAATTATGAAGAAGCAGAAGAAAATGGAAAATGTCTTCGGCTTATAATTTCCACGAATATGGGAAACTTATTAAATAACACAGTCCCACAAAAAAAAGCGTCCGGGTTAGGGGATCAGACCACCCTTTCCCTATGTATTTTGACGCACTGAACACGAATCCGGTGCCCGTTTTAGTCCAGAACGTCTGGATTTTTTTCTAACCTCAAAAAAACATGTCAAATGTTTCGTGGTATACGATTTTTTTTAGGTTAGAAAAAAATCCAGACGAGTTGGACCAAAACGGACATCGGATTCGTGTTCAGGGCGTCAAAATACATAGGGAAAGGGTGGTCTGATCCCCCAATCCCGACACTTTCTTTATTCTGTGGGTCTATATAATCGATCACACATCCCCACAAAAAAGAGAAAAAAAAGTGTCGGGGTTGGGGGATCAGACCACACTTCGAGGCCTCCCCCTTCCAGCACATCTGAATTTTTTCACGGGAGTTGAAATGCTTGAAGGATCTGTTGTCTGGGGTCTTTTTCCATACATATATCTGACCTATGGCGTATACTACTCCTCTTGGTTTGCGTCATTTATTGACGCTTAACCGCCACGGCGATTTTGGCCGCTTCGTTTCAAAGCACGCCAGTTGTTACTTTTTAGCGATAACTGACGCCAATTGGAAACCCCAAGGGAGTTCAAGTCATCCTCAACTTGTTGTTTCCATGTCAGTCGAGGCCTCCCCCTTCCTCTGCTGCCGAATTCGGGTGCCCTTGTCCATTCGCATAACATGACCCAGCCAGCGAAGCCTTTGGGCTTAATTCGCTGCACTATGGTCAGGTCTGCGTAAAGCTCGTACAGCTCATCTTTAAATTTCCTTCGATACTCGCCGTTGGCATCACGGGAAGGGTCATAAATCTTCCGAAGAACTTTTCTCTCAAATACTTCAAGGGCCATCTCATCTTCTCCTTCTGAGTTGTACATCAGGACTGGTATGATGAGAGACTTATAGAGCGTGATCTTTGTTTGTCGAGAGGAGACTTTACTTCTCAATTTCCTACTTAGTCCAAAGTAACACTTGTTGGCAAAAGTGATTCTCCGTTGGATTTCTAGACTGATATTATTTTCGGTGTTAATGCTGGTTCCCAAATAGACGAAGTCCCTCACCGTTTCAAATTTGTAGCTATCGACTGTGACTTGGCTGCTAAGGCGCAGGTGCGCCGATTCTTTCTTTGATGACAGCATATACTTGGCATTGTCCTCGTTGACCGCAAGACCCAATTTTATCGATTCCTTATCCAGTCCAGAGAAGGCAGGGCTTAGGCGTTGTTGTTAAGGCCAATGATGTCTATATCATCGGCATACGCAACCAAAAAGGCTCTGGTAAAAGATTGTACCATTGCGGTTTAGCTCTGCTGCTCGAATTAACTTCTCCAGCATCAGGTTGAAGAAGTCGCGCGAAAGGGAGTCGCCCTGTCTGAAGTCTAGTTTGGTTTCAAATGGCTCAGAGAGGTCCTTCCCGATTCTGACGGAGCTATTGGTATTGCTCAACGTCATTTGGCAAAGCCGTATAAGCTTTGCAGGGAAGTCAAATTGAGACAGGGCGGCATATGGGAAACTTCTTGTTGCACTGTCAAAAGCGGCTTTGAAATCGACAAAGAGATGGTGTGTGTCGATTCTTTTATCGTGGGGTTTCGCCAGGTCGATAGTAGACTTACCAGGTCTAAAGCCACACTGATAAGGTCCAATCAGTTTGTCTACGATGGGCTTCAGTCTTTCAAACAATACGCTAGAAAGAACCTTATATACGATATTAAGAAGACTGACTAAGCGGTAGTTGGTGCAGTTAGCGTGATCGCCTTTATTGTGGATTGGGCAAAGCACACTTAAATTCCAATCTGGAGGCATGCACTCTTCTGACTATATTCTACTTAAGAGCTGATGCATGCTTTTTATCAGCTCTTCGGCTCCGTGTTTGAACAGCTCGGCAGGAGGTCCGTCTTTTCCAGACGCTTTGTTGTTTTTAAGGCGGAATATAGCTATCCTCACTTCACCATAGTCGGCTGGTGGGACGATTTTCCCATCGTCAGGGATTGGGTATCGGGTGCAACGTCTCCCTCGCAACTCAGCAATTAGTAGAAGTGTTCCCTCCATAACTTAAGTACAGTCTGTACGTCGGTTACCAGGTCGCCATTATTGTCCTTGCAGGAATTCGCAAACTATGACATATAGTCGGAATAAAATAGGTACTCAAGTTAGCATTAGCTTTTTGACGACATTTCCAACTACCTTTCTGTCTCAAAAGCTGATGTCAACTTTAGTATCTACTTTAATTCGAACATGTCTATTGCTCTATATTTCTATATTTCAGTATTTAAAAAAAATCACTCAAGGCAATTTCATTCATATGGTAATGGCAAGTGAACAGCTGACTTCATCTTCTTCTCGTTTTTAACTCGCCGTGAATTGTAGTATGTCAGAAAATGAAAGAAATAAATAAACAATCGATGGTTATAGATTCAAACTCTTTTTCACTTTGACATTCTACGTTACAAAAAACTTGAAGCGAATCGATGCGAATATTGTTGAATTCGCCCTGCTATTATCATATATGAATTCACCTTGCTTTCATTTAAAGAAGGTCGCATCGAATCATCAGGAGAATCAAAGCGAATTCAATATAAGGTGGAAAGAAAACAAATTACCAACACAAATAAATTTATATGTCAAAATCGTATTTGGGCAAAATTTTTGGAGAAAAAATCAGCTGTCATTACGGTGACCATACATTTTTTTTGAAAAAACAGAATTCTTTTCACTTAGGGCTTGGTATTGCCTTCACGTGAAAATTTCGCTACCCGGCTATAAACTATTTGGGGTGCCACTCTCAATATTTGGAATAAAAAAGTGTTTTTCATGAGATGATCTCTTTGCAGTAAAAAATATTGCCAACGTCTTAGAAACATTGAAATTGCAATCTCAAATAATTTCAACCAAAGTGCATCAATTGAAAGTCATTTTTTTAAGTATATTTTTCCTTTTGTGAATAGTATTTCTTGATGGTGAGAGACAATCCTTGTTAATTTAAAACCTACCATAACCACGGTTGCCGTTTTCGCCAAAATGTACCATTTTTGGTACGAATTTTTTTCCGGGTACGGAACTTCCAAATTTGGCACGTTTTTGCATTTTAACGTACTCAATTTTTGATTTCGCTGAAGCACTTGACCGCGTTAAACATAAACTAAATTATTTTTAAAATATTTTGAAAGATTTTAAATTTTTCATAAAGTTTTGAAATTATTGTGCAAACTAACTTTACAGAGCTACTCATTACATATGTTAAAAAAGGTTGCCGGCACAAAAAAGCAGAACAAAAATAGAACATTTGCTCTTAAAAACAGAACATTTCTCTTATTTTCCTTAGAAAAAAAAATACACAGAACAAGTTCCTTAAAAACAGAACTGTTCTGCCAAAAACAGAACGGATGGTCACCGTAGCTATCATCAGCTGAGTGGACGATGCCACCTTGTACTCAAATCGCCTAAGAACCAAAGTTAATATACCAACCCATGTTCATGAATGGTATAAAAAGATGTATACGGAAAACCCAAATGCATAATTGAGGTTAGAATTACAAATAAGTCAATTAAACATAGACAAAAATGTTTTAGAGAAATAAAACGGATTATGTACCTACCTTTTAGAGTTTGTAGCAAGAAATTTAGTCGCAAAAAAAATTGCGCTTCGGACGGTGAAAAAATTTCCAACAAAAATTGTTTGCACTCAGCGTCGTTCAGTTACTATGTATGTCAAATAGCTGAAGTAAATATGTTTAACGTTCATATATACACACATATATATATTTACGTTTATGTACAAATATTTACGTATGTAAATAACGTTATAAAATCACAGTCGTAAGTTTGTATGTATGTACGTAGGTAGATAATAAAACTTTTCATGCAACGAATTAAATTTGTTTGAAAGTAAAATTTGATGTGTTGTTGCGGCTTGGCGAGCTAAATTAGATGACGGCGAAGCTGTGTTTTTGCGAGTTTTGCTGTTGGAATTAGTGTAAAAATTAATTGTGGAGTTGATTTTTAGAAATTTGCAAATTTTAGCGTTTTTTATTTTGTTTTAATTAACTAACTATTTTGAAGTGTTTTTGTTTGTTTTTGCAGTAAAGTTTTGTTTAAGCTAATATTTTTATTGTTTTTGCCTCGTAGCAGCTATTTTAGATTTTTTTCGGTTGATTTATATGCAGAAGTGGCTTAGGCTGGCTTTAAATTAGTTTTTTTTTGTTTGCTTTCTGCAAAAATATCGTTTTAATAAAATAACATTTTTTTAGTTCTTTAATTTAGGAAGTATTTTTTTTTTTTTTTTTTTTGTTTAACAAAATTGTTAGTCATTTATTACTGCTTATTTCACTACAATCGATAACGACCAATATGTCTTTGATCACAGCTGTCATACCCGACAAATGGAAGCAGGCAACTGTGATCCCACTACTAAAGCCTGGCAAGCCAGCTAACGTTGGGGAGTCATATCGCCCGATATCACTCCTCTCGCCAGTAGTAAAGACGCTTGAGGCGGTCTTACTCCCGCTCTACACATCACATTTGATGTTAGCCGAGCACCAGCTTCAGAAAGTTACGAGCACAACATCTGCGCTAAATGTCATAAACACTCAGATAACTGACGGTCTAAATCAAAACAGGCCTAATGACAGGACGGTTCTAGTTGCACTTGATTTGAGTCAAGCTTTTGACACAGTAAATGATGGGCAGCTTGTATCCGATTTGGAAGACTCGTCACTCCCCCCCTGTCTCAAGCGTTGGACCGCCAATTATCTCAGTGGTCGTCGGTCGTCTGTTGTATTCAGAAACAAAAAATCTAAAGCCAGGAAGATCAAACAAGGGGTACCACAGGGTGGTGTCCTTTCCCTTGTTTAACTTCTATATTTCGAAGCTTCCTCCTCCACCAGAAGAAGTTACGATTGTTTCTTACGCAGACGATTGCACGATATTGGCTACTGGTATTTCCGTTGATGAGCTGTGCTCTAAAATAAATGGCTATCTCCCCTCTCTTGTCGAGTTCTTCACCGCCCGAAGCTTGACATTGTCGCCAACAAAGTCTTCGGCGACCTTATTCACGACGTGGACAGCGCAGGTTGGCATGGAATTAGAAATTTATGTAGGTGATCATAAAATACCTACTGTCGCTCACCCAAAAATCTTAGGAGTGACTTTCGACACCATGCACACTTTCGCTGCCCATTCAGCTGTATTTGTCTCAAAATTACAAAGCCGTAACAAAATCCTCAAGTCACTAGCCGGCAGTACTTGGGGTAAAGACAAAGAAACGTTGCTGGTAACGTACAAGGCAATTGGTCGGCCGATCCTGAACTATGCGTCGCCGATATGGTCGCGTGGAAATGCTTCCAGTTAGGGAACATAATGAAATGTTAAACAAGCAGTACCTACTGAATTGCTGTAAACCACAGTATCCCGTTAGACAACTGCTTGAACTCATTCCGCCAACTAGGACCATAAGGTCGCATTTACGTAAACATTTTGATGAGATCCGACACTATATAACGACGCCGTTTGATCTACAGGTGCATAAACAGGCCTTGGGGCATATCCATACAACGTCTGTTGGCCATTACTCTGCGCTCTGTCCGCTAAACAATGTCTTACATGCTGCATCACCTGGCATTTCTGAAGAGGAGCGTCATCTTCCTCGAGAGACAAGGGTCACTCTGGCTCAATTACGCTCTGGATATTGTAGCAGGTTAAACTCTTACATATCTAGACTGAACCCTGATGTGCCGAATGTATGTCCGGCATGCG
This sequence comes from Campiglossa producta, assembly GCA_964058755.1. NCBI lineage: Eukaryota > Metazoa > Arthropoda > Insecta > Diptera > Tephritidae > Campiglossa > Campiglossa producta. The sequence continues at coordinate 80,259,272 of CAXKVI010000005.1, forward strand.
GCTCGTCCCCCCACAATACCAATCACTTATTTTCTTGCTCTTCTGAGCCCACTCTTCTAACACCCATCTCTCTTTGGTCCAACCCTATTGAAACTGCCAGTTTTCTTGGACTCCCGTTAGAAGATATTGATGACAATTTAGGTTAAGGAAAAATACGCGTTGGGCAGGACTACACCTCGTAACAACAACAACAACCAAACCAGAAACATGTCGTCGGTGTTTATGCCAGTGTAAACAGTGTCGAACTGGCTCATTTGAATTCGCCAAAATTGGTGCAGTGTAAATGTACTATTATCTTAAAAAATATTTCTCTAAAAAATAATAGATGATAATAAAAAGTACCGTTATCTACTTAATTAGTCTTAATATTATGACCATTAAGGTGGTCCGAAACTTTTTTTGTATTTTTTCATGAGCCATTTCATAATATTGTTACGCTAAATAATCACATCATCCGTGCCATCTTTCAGCTTTTTTACTATTAGTGTAAGAGCGTGCTTAAAGCGAGTATAAAATATATTTTTCGAAAGCTCGATTATATTTCGTCAAAGTTTTTTTTAAGAGTTAATAATGAAATGGTTCGAAAGTTTTGCAAATATAAAATTTGTTCATGTATATTTGGACCACCCTACTGTTATTTCGCCGAACCCAAGTGTTAATTGGTTATTTCCGAAACGCCGAAAATGTTATCTTACTGAAGGCATTCCGAATAATATTCTGGAAAATTTAGTTGCCAACTAATATACGCATTATAGTCTTCGCGAACGCACCGTCGCCGCTAGATGGCGAACTAATTTGCGTTACATTTTTCGTGGTTACCTAGAGATTTGAAAAATGACACGTTGTTTAGAGCCCGGTGGCAATGCAATGTTTAATCCAAAAAATTACGATAGTTAAGGTAGATATAGATCGGGCTATTTAGAAAATTCGTTTGAAATTGGATCTTGAAACTTCTGATATAGTTTAAAAAAAAGTTGAAGTTACGATGACAATACAATTTGTAAAATTAAAAATTCCGAGAGGTGGCGCGCTTATGCAGATAACACAGTTCTACAGCCATTTTACACTTTTGAAGCGATATATGTAGGTAGAGTTTGTTCATCTGGTCGAGTTTTACACGAAACGCTCTTTAGAAGATTTGTAACACCCCCAAAATCTGGTTTTAAGGCCAGTTTCTTTGTAAAAAAAAATTCATTAAAAAACCAATATTTAACCGATTTCGAAATTCTCAACGGTTTTGGGTGGAGAAATGTTGACACTTTCGAAATATATATAGTGTTTTATTCATTTGAAAAAAGTATGATATGTTTTGTAAGCCAGAAGTTGAAATTTTTGGAAATTTAAGCCGGTAACACAGGAAAGTTTAAAAAAAATTTAATTTTTTTTTTTTTTTTTTTTTCAAAATAAAACTGACATTTTTCATTGTTTTTTCTTAGATCTCAGACGTTTTTTAACAAATTTTTTGTTATAAAAATTAGAATTAAAAATATATATATTTTTTTAATATGTACTTATGTATTTATAAAAAATCTCATTCATTTCTAGAGCTTTTGGGTGTGCTGAATCCGAATCTGAAGTCAGATTTTTGGTGTCACCCTAGAATTTTCTATCCAGATGGTGGTTTGTTTCAAGATCGGTAGAAATACCAAATTTTTGTCAATTTTTTTATTTTTTTATTTTTTTTTTTTTTGATTTTTTTTTTTTTTTTTTTGTAATAATAACCAAATTAGATTATGGTTTCTTAGCCCCAGAAAAATTGTTAAATTATAACAAAAAAAATTGTTACAACTACAGATCTTTGTACAAACACCACCTTCTGGAGAGAAAACCTAGGGTGACCCGAAAAATGAGAAAATTCGGATTCAGCACAACTGAAGCTTTAGAAACCGTTGAGACACCCGGTGGGAATTTCAAAAACTTCAGTGTAGTTGTTTCTACTGTGTAAATACATATTGATTTTTATACTGAAAATCATAATGGTTCCTGGATATACAAATTATTACATATATTGTAATTGTTAAAATTTATTTGTTTTCTGTTATAAATTGTTTTATTATTTTGCATCATTTCATTATTTTGTTTTTAATCTCTTTCACATTTCATCTAATTTTTAAAGACAACTCTGAAAAAATTTGTCCAGCGTTTTACCAAATAAAAAAATATCACTCATACGCCCCCGCGTCCCTCCACTTCTCACACGCACAACTTATATGCGACGTGTTAAAAGTTTTCGCTACAATTGCCAAATAAACTTCGTACTTTTATTTCGATTTTTTTTTTTTTCAGCCAAAAATTATTTTGTTAAAATATGAATTTTTTTAACTCTATTTTTACAGGCATTCAAATACTGCACCCATTTAAAGCTACAGGTCAATGTCAAATTGTTTGCATAAAATTTAGTTTTTAATGCCGTTATTATAGTTATTTCTCAAAATATCTTTTACAATTGCAGTTAATTTTTCACTATCTCACAAACAATTTATTTCCAAGCCTTCAAAATTTCAGCCAACTCTCTCTTTCACTATTTGCGCTAGCTAAAAATTTTATTTTCTCTTTGTTTTGCTTTACTTTTTTGGATTTTTTTTTCGCCAAATTTTGTAGTTTTTATTATTGGTTTTTATATCCATTCACACGCATTTGACGAGATTTTTCGAAAGTAACGATCCATTGGTGGCGACTTGAGCGCAGCAACTGATATTTGAATTTTGCGATTTTAGTTGATGAAGTCGCGCGCGCACAACTAACTACTCGTCGAGTCAAGCCCAGCCAAGCTAAACCAAGTTCAACGGCAACAACAGCGACTGCGGCAATATACAATACAACGATTGCTGTACAACCTGTACATGCTTACATACAGATAAACGATTTTTTTTTTTTTTTCAACATAAATGAACGTAGACATCTATTAGTCGAATAATAAATAAAAGAAAAGCGACAAAATTTATCTATAAACCATAGTATACGTTAACATACCTACATACATTTATACAAAATTATACACAAACGAATATGTTTTTATACATATTAGCACACATACATACATAAATATGTCAACAATTTTGTCGTCACTGACTAGGTAAACGAAAATTTGCACATCTACACGAATAAATTGAGAGAAAAAAATATTAAAAATCGTGAAGCAAAATGAAGCAGCAAAAAAGCAGAAGCGGCAAATTCATAGTCGCAGATAAATTTTACATTTAAGCGTACACACCAGTGCCGGGTTAATTTTAAGCACTGGAGAAACGGTTGCCTCAAGGTGTTAAACATTGAACTCTGGGGCTGGCTTCTTGGGCGTAAAGTCAACTCCATGCAGCCCATGTCTAACATTACTTCCGTTGAACTAATGTGACTTCTTGCTAAACTAACATGACTTCTAGTTAAATTAACATCAGTGCCTGTTAAATTAACCTGACTTCTTGTTAAATTAACATGACTTTCTGCTAAATTAATATCACTTCCATTGAATTAGTATGACTTCCTGTTAAACTAACATGACTTATTATTAAATTACCATAAGTTTCTGTTAAATTTACCTGACTTCTTGTTAAATTAACACCACTTTCTGCTAAATTAACATCACTTCGTGTTAAATTAATATTTTTTTCGTGTTAAATTAATAAACATATCTGTTAAAACAACACTATTAGTCTGATTAAACTAACACCATCTCGTGTTAATTTAAGAGAATCTGTCTTGTTAATTCAACATAATTCATGTTGAAAAAACTCTAAATTTATTTTGTGCACAGGCGTTCTAGACTTAGTTAAAACTCGATTAAAAGATTGGCAAATTTCGAAAGAAATTTCTAAATAGCTCGATCCGTGCGCCACCTAGCGAATATTTTCGTTATTTGCATTGTCACCAGGTTTTAAACCATATGGTAGGATTCAAGTCTGTAGCTCACCGGACAGCTTCTATAAAATCTATGGCACGTTTTCCAGCGATTTTCCTTTATTTCGAGAAAGATATTTTATAAAACCATGCGCCACCTAGCGGAATTTCGGTGTCGCCTATTTTTATTGCAATCGCCTCCTGATCTACATATGAGCTAAGTATCAAGCCAATTTTTTTTTCCTGAAATACATAGATGATAAGTTTGAAGCCAATCAATCGCCAGTATATCCATTCAAAGCGAATGCAAGATTCAAATTTAATGCAAGAATTTTAGTTTCTAGAAATTGTATTGCAATTGTGGCCTGAACGATGTCTTAAATTTCAAGTCAATAAATAGCCAAGAAATAACTCAATAGTCGATCGCAATACTCTAAACATAAAACTAATATCTAATAATTCGATAAGGGCGCCACCTAGTGCAGTTTTTTTGGATCAAAAATTGCATTAACTGAATGTTACTCAAAAATCGATCGAAAGATTCCCTTCCAATTATCAACGACTTTCAGTTATCTCGATTAGCGCGCCATCTAGCGGAATTTTATATACATAATCAGACCATAAAGACTTATTTTGAAAATATCGCGATTTTAACTCCATCTAGTGGGGAAAAAAATTTAAAATTTTGGCGAAAATTGTTTTATATATCGACGGCTGAGTGTTTTCAGAATAGTTTTCAAAAACGCCCTATATTAAAATTTGTTGAAGAGCGCTCCAGTTCCAGTTTACCCTATTTTGAAATTTGTTCAAAAATGCCTTACCTTGGAATTTGTATCAAAAATGCTCTATCTGAACGGAAATTCAATACATTTTCATTTAAGATAGGGGGTTTTTCAAAGTGCAAAAAAGTGACTTTCACCCCATTGGGGCAATAGGGGGCCTAGATACATTAACACGGCACTGAAGCGCACACTTGCAACTATCCACCTACCTATGTTGGTACCCACATTCCAGCATTGTATGTACAACAAAGCGTGTGTTGCTTGTAACTGACTAACTTACTGCCCCACTGAGCAGCAGTCTAATCGACGACCTCACTCAATGACTGATTGACTGATTGCCTAATAGGCTCACTGGTATTGTCTGGGCATTGCGTTGTAGGTGTGTGACTGAGAGCTGCGTTCGTGTGAACATTCTTCGGCCCAACGTACAAACATTCGCACATAGGTACATATATGCATTATATATGTTGTTGGAGCGTCTGTGTGTATTAAATAAAAGAATTAATAAAATCCATTACTTAAAGAAGCAACAAAAATAAATAAAGACATATAACATGCAACTAAATAAGCTTTGAAGCTGTTCTAACTCTCGGCGTCGGTATTCTATTATTTGTCACCATATTTAATCGCATCGTAGAAGTCGTATATTGTACATATAGTAACTAGTATTAGTTATGTTTCTATTTTCTTGTATGCACATCTTTGTTGGATGCATTCATTTATCAGCTTCATTATTTACATAAAAAAGCTCTGTTCGCGGAGTTTTCATAAGAAAAAACTTAGCCAATCGGAGGAGTCCACAAATTGTCTAAAAAGGTTCCCAAAGCTGCGTATTGGGCGGAGAAAACGGCTTAAAATATACAAAAAAAAGAATCTTTTCTGACGTTTAAAGGTTCGTTTCTGGAAGTACTGAAACACTCCCCCAGATAATTCGGAAGTACTCCATACGGAATCATCTATTACTAAGATTTTTTCTTAAATAGGACCTATTAAATAAATACCCAATTGCAATATATGTAAGTACGGGAACGCAGTACAATGATAATTTTGTAAAAATTGTTACTGAATCTTACTCGAAAGTGATTAAGCGAACATAACAATTATTTATTTATAAGATGTGGCTTTGTACTGGCTTTTGTTTTGAATTTTACTTCGTTGATCACTCTTGCTGATTATCTTCAATTGCGCCTCAACTTCTTCTTTCTCAAGCAAACTGTTTTCCCACATTACTTATGGATAGGTATATAGATAATGATAACAATGAAGCGATGAACCTGAACTATGGAGGGAATAGTTTTTTTTTTACAAAGGGTATATCCAAAATGTGCAGGTTCACTGAGCTGATTCGACCTTATCTAAGCGGCTTCATATTAGGTATTTAAACTATTGACAAGATTTTTTGTGTCCCCAACTTTATGCTAAGTTTCACGATTGCAAGATTTCCAATTTCAAACGATTATTGAATATATGTAGCTGATTCCGTGCGCCACCTAGCTGAATTTTTTTGATGAGGAATTGCATTGTCACCGGGCTCTGAAAAATGCATGTGTCTAGTTTCAAGTCTCTAGCTTACCGGGAAGTTACTCAAAAATTGATGGCAAGATTCCTCCTCCGTTTCAAGAATTTTGAATTATCTCGATCAGTGCTCCATCTACCGAAATTTTGTCTTCAACAATTTTTATTGTCTTTAATCTTATGACTCTTAGGGCGGATTTCTCGACTTATTTTTCGTCAATTTAACGCTCACTATAAATTTTGTCGGCCAGTTCATTCTCCTGTTAAAATAAAGGGCAAATGAACTGGCTGTTAAACTGACAGTGAATTGACAGTGAACTTTGACGTTAACAGGCAGTCGAGAAATCCGCTTTTAACGAGCTAAACTTGTATATTTGTATATTTTTATATCCGGTACTATCTTGAAACCCGCTTGACCGATTTGGATGAAATTTGGCACATAGATAGTATGATTAATTCTGAGACTATCCCCTTCGGGGTTACCACTTGGGGCGGTTTGCAGGGTTACCACCTATCTCAATTTTTTTTAAATTATGCAGCAAGATATGCCAATATGGGTATCACATTAAAGGTAATTTCGGCGACATGCCAACCAAAATATTTCCAAGTAGGGTTGCCACCTATCTCAATTTTGTTCAATCATGGAGCAAGATATGCCAATATGGGTATCAAATGAAAGGTATTTTTGCCGACATACCAACTAAAATATTTTCAAGTAGGGTTACCGCCCAGTTACCATTGTATTTGTACATTTTGGGGTCATTTAGGTATCACATTTTATTTTAGGATTATTTTAGGATTTTTTAGGGGTCACTTTAGGATAACTTTGGGGTCATTTTGGGATTATTTTGGGATCATTTTGGGACTATTTTAGGGTAATATCGGGGTCGTTTTGGGATTATTTTAAGATTATTATGTGATTATTTTTGGGTCATTTTGGGATAATTTTGGAATAATTTTGGGGTAATTTTCGGATAATTTTGGGTACATTTAAGGGTCTTTTTGAGGTCATTTTTGGACCATTTTGGGTTAAATTTGGGATCATTTTGGGATAATTTTTGGGCCGTTTTGGGTTCAATTTCGGATCATTTTGGGAACATTTAAGAGTCTTTTTGGGGTCGTTTTGGGATCATTTTAGGATTATTTTGGGATTGTTTTAGGGTCTTTTTGGCATCATTTTGGGTAAGTAAAGTTAGCGTTTAATTGAGCTAGCTCGGTCACCCAGGTACCTACTTGTTTATCTATATGCCCAGTTTCTATAATCTAGCTTGCCAGGAAGTTACTTAAATTTGGGTCGCAAAACTTGAATCTCTACATCTCTACATATAATAAAATTGTAACAGGTCGATGTCTGTACATGGCAAATATCAACAAAAAATGATTGGGCGCAGCATTATTAGAATCCAAATCACCATTTTAAAAATTTTTGTGTGTCTGTCTGTCTGTCTGTCCGTATGTTTGTGGCCGTATCACTCTGAAAGTAATGAATGGAATTGCATGAAACTTTTTTCGCCCAATATGTGGACCAGGGGTGACCAAAAATGTCTTAGTACAATAAGGGTGTCAAACGAAAGGTGTCAATGAGTGCTATAATATGCGATGTGATTCATTGAAATATATGAAATGGTTTGGAAGATATCTTGAAATTTCGATAGCTCGACCGGTTTCGGAGGTATCGACGAATATTTCCAAAAAAATGTGTTAGTACATTATGGGTATCAAACAAAAGGTGTTTATGAATGCTGTCATAAACCCTTGCTAACCCAGCTGCAAAAAAAAAACAGAAATTATACGCATACGAAGTCGCGGGCACCAGCTAGTTTTTAAATAAATTTACCGAGTATCTCGATCCCAGCGGTTTTTTTGTTAAAAAGACTTTGCAAGATTCCGAAATTTCGTCTCGGAATGAGGCTGCAAAAAAGAAAGCGATTTAATATAAAGGAAGTTAAAATAGATTAGTGGCTAAAACTCTAAACCAACAAAAAATGTTTATTAAGCCTCAAATATCTTTTCAATATTGTTTTTTTTTGGTCCAGTCTATTGTATATCTATATATAAATAAGTATTTTAGCGCAATAACCTGTGGGAAAACAGTAAAAAATGTATAAATAATACGTGTAATTAGCTTTTAATTTTACAAACAAAAAATGCCTGTATACCTTTTTACAATTGTTATTCAGACAACCCAAACAATTGCCAAACTTTTATGATATACAGTTGTAGGAAGTTCAATAAATGGAGCATGCAATGCAATTATTATTTTCACAAAAACAACATTGGATATAGGCACAATAAAATAATTAATCGCTATACAATTAAATATATTTATTATTTTTCTGCAATTTATAATACAACACTTATAATGGAAGGAATGTGTGTATACATTAGAGCCCTGCATGAATGGATTCAAACTTTTAGTACAATAGAGTACAGTAAATTTGAATTTTCCATTTGAAGAACCAAAAATCTCAGACTTGAATATTTTATATTTTGAATAAAGGACTGAAACCGAAACCGAAACCGAAACCGAAACCGTAACCGTAACCGATTAAAACCGATTCATTTTTCGAAACCGAAACCGAAACCGTAACCGTTATTTTTTTCTGAAAAAGAACGAAACCGAAACCGTTTCAATCGATTCCAAACGGTTTTGAATTTTTTTGTGGACACATATTTTATTTTAAAAGAGGCTACCCTGAATAATTGTCATGGAAGAAGGTCAATATAAAAATTCCGAAAGAATTGAACTGTAGGCGAATGAAGCCATCGGAAAAAAATGTTTAATGGCCGTCTCAGAAAACATCACTCGTATTAACGTTCCATTATAACATTTTTCTAATAGAAAAAGTAGAGTTAATTTTTTAAACTTATTTTGAAGAACTTTGAAAATTCTGTGGACTTTTGACCAGTCGAAATATTTTTATCAAATTATTCTTTTTGAGTTTTTGGCGAAAACATGTTGAAAAATGTTACATATGTATGTACATTTGAAGAAAATTTTTTTTCATAAATAGCGTACGTAATATTTATTATTAAATATTGGAGAAAATTCATCATGTCCACCGGAGTAAAGTTATACAAATTCAGACTTATTTAGGTACATATCTGAGTTTTGTAGTAGTACAATTTTTTTGTGTTGGTGTTTTTATTTGGAAACCGAAACCGGAACCGAAACCGGAACCGAAACCGAAATAATTGTTGAAGAACGAAACCGGAACCGAAACCGAAACCGAAACACCTTACAAAACCGTAACCGAAACCGGAACTTTATTTTAATCGGTTTCATACCTTGTTTTGAATATTCACTTTGCCTAAAATTTTCAAAATTAAAAAAAAGAATATGAATGAATGAATGAAAATAAATAATTTCATTCATTCTGATTCAAAACAAATATATTGGCTTCACAGCTTACAATTTCACATATTTTTTTTATAAAGCTGTAGAGTATTAGTAATTTTGGCTTAATAGAACATAAATGGGTGTATTTTTTTGTAATTATAGAGTTTTGAGTTTTGTGAGAGTTAGAAATACATCTGGCTGAAAGTTCTTGGTTGAGTTGGCTGCAATAAATACCACTGCATTTGGTTTTCAATCCTGAAAATTTTCTGAAAAATTCAAAAATTCTTGGAAAAACCCTAGTAAAAGTATTTATTATAATCTGTATACAAATAGGGGAATATACAAATATGGATATCGTCGGTGATTATGCAAAACCACTCATCGGACATCTAAGAGACAGCGTAAACGACGTTTGTGACAAACACTTTTATAGCCCTTGCAATTAAGACTTGTTCATTTATTCTCAAGAAAACTACTTTTGGGTTTAAAATTAATTAAAAGAAGCGATCTTGATCGGAGTTGTCTTAAAATGCCATAATTTGTAGCTGCAAAACCGCCAAACTGAAGTACCGCATACACCGTTTTGAAAATGCCCGTTACGTCGTTTTGCAGAATCACCGACGATATGTTTTTTTAACAGAAAAATTAACAACTTTTGTTCAGACTGTACTTAAGTCCATTTTGAAGATGTATGTGTGAAATGCTCATGTAGCGTTCAAATTTGCCATCCAACATTCAATTCTAAAAACTGTCATGGAAATGATTGTTGGGATATCTGCATAGATTTAAAAAAAAATGTCAAAATATGAATTCAATTTCCTTTCTTTTTTTTTGAATATTCAAATGTAGACATTTATTTCAAACAGCCAGGTATTCAAATTCAAAGCAAAGCAAAACCGATTCAATTCAAATTCAATATGAATGATTCATTTGCCGTTTTTGGATGGATTCATGCAGGGGTCTAGTATACATGCACTCAAAAAAATTAACATGCTTTTATCGGGGAAATCAAAAAAACATTTACTTTCTGATGAAGTAGCAGGTAACCTTAGTAACATATGTATGTTTTAACAACAAATGAAAGCTATTGAACTGAGCCACGGTTGCCACTTGCGAAAAAAAGACACCAAAATCTTAAAAAAAACTACCAAATGAAAAAACAACTACCAAATTTTATATTCAGGTATTTAGTTATTGTAAAGAAACAAAAATGTTAGGGAGTTTCCATCGATTCGATATGTTATTTAAATAAAAACAATCTACCAAATTCGAAAAATTAAAAAATAAACTACCAAGTTTGGTAGAAAACTAACAACTGTGGTAACCATGATCAGAGCGATAATTGATAAATGAACTTTAGTATCTCAAAATTTGCTCAAGTCATCGTTGCCGTTTTGGCCGAAACGTACCATTTTTGGTACGAATTTTTTCTCCGGGTACGTTGGTACGCAACTTCCAAATTTGGTACGTTTTCGCCATTTTAACTTCAACGCAACTCCAATGACACTGCTACAAATATAAAAAACTACATTTGACTACAAAAAAATTATTTACATGGAGAAAAACATTTTTCTCAAATCTCATTCTTAAATTAGTAAATAACTTGAGATATTTTAAAAATTTACTGGATTTTCACTGAAACTAATAAAAAAAAGGTGTACTTTAAACCAAGGTATGCAACCGATTAAAATAAAGTTTCGGTTCCGGTTTCGTTCTTCAACATTTATTTCGGTTTCGGTTACGGTTTCGTTCCGGTTTCGGTATCCAAATAAAAACACCAACACAAAAAAATTGTGCTACTACAAAACTCAAATATGTACCTAAATGCAAAATAAGTGTGAATTTTTATAACTTTACTCCGGTTTTCATGAAGAATTTTCTCCAATATATAGTAATAAATATTACTTCCGCTATTTATGGAAAAAATTTTTCTTCAATATAAGTATGTATGTTATAAGTTAGTGGTCGTTAATTTGAAAATTTGGTGGACTTTTGACCGATAAATTTAAAAAATTAACTCTACTTTTTATATTAGAAAAGTGTTAATAATATTGAACGTTAATATGATGATGCTTTCTGAGACGGCCACTAAACATTTTTTTTTCGGTTGTCGTAAATTTTTTTCGATGGCTTCATTCGCCTATAGCTCAATTCTTTCGAAATTTTGATATTGAGGTCAAAAAGTGTCTTGCTTAATCATCTTCCATGAAAATTATTCAGGGTAGCCTCTTTTAAAATAAAATATTTGTCCACAAAAATATTCAAAACCGTTTGGAACCGGTTCCGGCTTTTGAAACGGTTTCGGTTTCGTTCTTTTTCAGAAAAAAATAACGGTTACGGTTTCGGTTTTGAAAATGAATCGGTTTTAATCGGTTACGGTTACGGTTTCGGTTTCAGTCGTTGCTTTAAACAAGCAAACTATATTCTTATTAAAAACAATAACAAAATATTATATTCCTATTTAAAAGTTTATTATGTGCATGTATGTATAATGAGATGGAATTCAACATGCAGCAGTTACTCTTTAATTGATCGTTAAGGTCTTTCGCTATAACCGTAACCCAATCTAAACAAAGATATAAATCACTTCAGTGTCATTCATATGCAAATAACCTAATTAGGCAGACCTAAAACTTATTTATTAATTGGTATAATCTTTTTTGGAAATTAATGTTGTATATGCATTTGTGGGTCAAACAAATTTTTAGATATTTTTAATATATTTACTCAATTTCCAATTCTTATTTTTGTGACATTTTTCTGCAACCAATGCGGAACTAATAATAAATGCAAACACGCAGAAATATTATTAAAACCTAATTAAATGTCTAAAAAATATAAATTGCAACCAAACCTATAGTATGTGTATTAGACCGTTTCAGAAAAAAATATATTTTATTATCTGGCTCGTTTCAGCTTTTATACTCAGCTGAAAATGTATGAAAATGAAGTAAAACAAAATAAAATAAAATAAAAGAAAATAAAATAAAATAAGGTAAAATAA
>CAXKVI010000005.1:80274246-80301746 GCA_964058755.1 Campiglossa producta
TTGTTCATATGTATGGAAATTTTCAATAATCTAGCTTACCGGGAAGTTTCTCAAACATGCGTCCCAAAATTTCAATTTGTAAATGAATTTACCGTATTTCTTGATCCGTGCTATGATCCAAGTTTGAAGTGTCTAGCTCAACGGGAAGATACCTAAAAAGACTTTGTAAGATTCCGAAATTTCGTATGAAAAAGGTGGTGAAAACAAGAAAGCGACTTAATATAAAGGTTTTAAGAAAAAACTAGAATAAAATAAAATAAAATAAAATAAAATAAGATAAAATAAAATAAAATAAAATAAAATAAAATAAGATAAAATAAAATAAAATAAAATAAAATAAGATAAAATAAAAAAATATAAAATAAAATAAAAAAATGAAAAAATAAAATTAAAAATTAAAATAAAACAACATAAAATCCAATAAAATAAAATAAAGTAAAAAAAAAATAAAAAATAAAACAAATTAAATTAAAATAAAACAAAACTATATAAAATTAAGTAAAAATAAGTTTAAAAAAAATAAAATAATTAAAAAAAAAAAATAAATAAATAAAACAAAAACTAAATAAAATTAAATTTAATAAAATAAATATAAAATAATATGACATAAATAAAGTTTAACCGTTATTGCATAGTTAAATATCTAAGTTAAAAGTGAAGTTATTTTGTTCGTCTTTTGGTTTGAATTTCAACTTCAAATTGAAAAAAAAAACGAAAACTTGTCTAACGGTCTAACAAAAATATGTATTCACAAAAACATATCATTTCCCCAATAACATTTGCATAAAAAAGTCGTAAGCACTAATTTTTATTTGTGTCATTCCGTCGGCGCGTTAATCAAAGTCAATATCGGTTGAATATGAAAATCAACAATTCATCACTTGAACATATTCCGCGTGGTTTGAATTTCTATTAAAACTTAATTTGGTGTTTTTGCATGAAAAAAAGTCATTAGTGATGCACATAGCTGCCAAACAATTAAGTAAACAAATTGAGTTACATTTTGGTGGAATTATCATCAAAATTTGGCAAAAATATATTCAGTACACGATTCAGGGGAAGCCCTAACACATAGCTTGATGCCTATCGTTGCTCAGGGATTTGCTAAGCTTTAAAAAAAAAAACAGTTCATCAGCTTCGTATGTAAAATTATGCAAAATCTAAGAGGAAAATTCGCAAGGGAAACTCCCAACCTAGCCCAACATACAATTATTCTCCAACGCCCTTGATGTGAGAAAACTACTGCATCCGGGATTTCGTGAGTAGATCATGAGAACAAGTTGTAAAAGTTATTAACAGATAATAGTCAAACCTCACGCGCATTATAATAATATTTAATTGGGTGCTGATATGTATGACAAAATGATCTTCCTGCTTACAGATGGAGTGTAATGTGAAACACAAACACCTTTACTTGTATGTTTGTATGTAATTTGATTTTTATCCAAAATATTACTTATCGCAAAAATTTTTTAAATTTTTGTTTTTTATTTTATTGTGTTGTTGCGAGCTCGATTAGCACGCTTGAGTTTGTCTTAAACAAAACGCCACACACATCACACGCCACTTGCAACACGCAACATTGCGTCACAGATCACACAACTCATAGATGCATACAAGTTGCTTTTGCTTTTTTTTTATAAAATAACATAAAATTAAATAATAAATATATACTTAGCAAATTAAAATTTATTTAATAATTCAATTTAAGTAGTAAATCTTTTGTTTGGGCTATGACGCTGTTGTTATTGGTACAATGTGGCGCTGTGAATATATATTGTTGTTGTATGACCGCAAAACACCTGTAGTCTGGTACTATTATTTACATATTTACAATTATTTATTGTTTGCTATATCATTATAGTTGCCGGTACTGATAAAATCATGAACAAATCGTCGCTTCAGCTCTCGTGCGCGATTTGGGCTTTCTTTGTGGTGAATTAAAAATCAATTTGACAACTAATTTAGCTCCGAATCCGCACAAAAAATCTTATCTAGATGAGTACATCTGTATCAGGTAATCAGTTAACCAAATTAGTTAGCGATATTAGTTAATATTCTCGTCATTTTTATACCTTTCATGAACATGAAATGGTATTATAACTTTGGTCCGATGTTTGTAAGTATGAGAAGAAGAAGAGATGAACCCATCAATAATGTATACCGAAATGATCAGGATGACAATCTGAGTTCATTTAGCCATGTCCGTCTGTCCGTCTGTCTGTTTGAACGCAAACTAGTCCCTCAGTTTTTGAGATATCTGGCTGAAATTTTGTATGTGGCCACCATTTTGTAATATAGGAATCATTTGTCGGAACTGGCAACATCAGACCAGTATAAGATTTAGTCCCCATACAACCGATTGTTCCGGTATAAGGTTTTTTAGCCATAACTTCTGTAATAAAGAGCTACGGCTCTTTTTGCATGAGCAATATCGATGTTGAAAATCATTAAGATTTGATTAAAATTTCTGATATCCCCCATACAATCGATAGTTCCAATAAACGGATTTTGAGCTATAACTCCTGTAATTAAACAGGTAGAAACGTAACTATTGCTCTTTTTGCGTGTACAATGTCGATGTTTAAAAACAGTATGGTTGACCTAATTTTTTACATACCCCCTATACAATTGATTGCATCCTTTATTTATCAGCATAAGAGCGTCACTCCTTTATAGTGTGTTGATGTTTCAAGTAACGTTACTCATACTTAGGAAAGGTATAAAGCCTTCGGCACAGCCGAAGACAGCCTCAGATATGCCCTGTAGGAAAGTGTCAAAGTAGTTAAGTAGTTGGTTGCTTGATTGGTTGGGGAGCTTGAATGGACTGTTGAAAATTATGTAAAATAAATCGATTTATCCATTCCCGAGATATTGGTCGATATACGAAGAAGTAAATAAAATGTGATTAGGTGGCAACCCTGCCTGATCATTGTTGCTATACGGCCGAAAATACCTTTCATTAGACAAGCATATTGTCACATCCTGCTCATATTAAAAAAAAAAATGGAGACACGTGGAAACCCTGCAACCCGTGCGAAGTGGCAACGCCCCAAATAGAAAGTCTTATAATGAAGCACACTATCTACATATACATATATGACAAAATTGATCCAAATCCCTTCACCCGTTTCCGAGATTTGGTCGATATACGAAGGAATAAATGAAATGGGGTTAACGGTAACTCTAGGTGGCAACCCTGCCTAAAATTATCTTCATTGGTATACCGACGTGCCATTCGAAAACTAACACTTTTCAAATTTTTTACGAAAACTAACACTTTTCAAATTCTGTAAGAAGACTAACACTTTCAATTTGTGTCTGACTAAAACTAACGATTTTGGCTAGTACATTTTCTTCAGAGGTGGCAATCTTTTAAACCCCCCGAAGTGGCAACACCCAAGCAAAAAGTCTTAGAATAAAACATACTATCTATCTATCTATATATAAATACGCCACATGAAAAATTTTAGGAACCTCCTGTGAGCGAACAGTTTGACCCATTTGAATGAAATATGCTCCGATGGAAAGAAAATTGGAAAAACTGAGGTATAGGCGGTATAGTTTCAGGGGCGTTCTCGACATATATACACTAAAAGTTTTAACTTCCGTTCCGTCCTTTACTCTATGCCAGGCTGCCAAGCTTCCACCAATTATCCGGTCCATTAGAAGTCTATTTTGCCTCGGTAAACGCATTACCTTTCATATTACCTGCCATGTTCATGGTCCACACTCTGCACTGACTAGCCAGGGTTGGTATTATCGAGAAGTATTTTTAAATATCATAACAAAGTTTGTCCTTTTGTAGCGGTAGGGTTCCAATTCCCGAAACCGAAGTTTAGCCTCGGATGCTATTTCATTCATAAACTGGTAGTGCGCAAAAGCCTATTCAGGGAGGGAAAAGTGTTTTTCCAACTGGGTTTTCAGCTCAGTCGAGCATATCTTTTCCCCTGCCGAAATCGGTAAAACCTTTTGGACCGAAGCTCTTTGCCAATAAAAAGTCCTACCTAGCTAAATATTGGGCTTTAATTTGGTGTACTCTGCTCATACCTGGGCAAAGCTCGTATAACTTATCTTTAAATTTCCTTCTATAGTCGACATTGGTTTCACTAAAATAGGTTATATGTGAATCTTCCATAGAACTCTCGAGGATATGACATATCGTAAAGATCGGCCGATGGTTGATCTTTTTTGCAATATTTCTCAGTTCGCCTCTCCTAAAGATTGAGTAAGGCGCACTTAAGTTCCACTCGTCCGCGCTGATCGCCATTGTTATCCCTGTAGGAAATCATTGCCGCTCTTTGAATAAATAGACATGTTTACAACGTTTAGGTCATAATACCTATCAGACAAAATTTCCAACTCCTCACACTGACGCCCTTCAGTCTAACGTTTTTTGTTTTCTAAAGAGGCATATCGCTTTATTTTTCGACTCATTGAAGCGCTCACCCTTAACCCGGCTACGTCTAAGATAGGCCTCAGAGAACAACTGCAAGAGCCGAGTGCAACAAAAATAACTTTGCTTTGTTGGCGTAGAGATATTTTTGAAAAAGCTCACTCCTGTTTGCTTAACGCCGAAACACCCTGTTCTACTCATAAACTATTATTTCCAGAATACGGGCATTTAAGTAGAGTACTTAAGTATTAGCCAGACATCACTTTAATGTTGAATGTATATTCAAGTGATTAGAGCATTAATTAGATTATATACTTATGTTTAGTTTAATTGTTGCCTTTTCGTGTCATAAAAGTTAAATATTGGCATATATTACATGAAAATAAACTTAAACCGATTAAATTACTTACCTATCGAAAAGTTATATGGCATTTTAATCGTTTTGCGTTGGACGCTGATTTTATAGCTAGCAATTAGTGATTACAATGTTAATCATTCTATTCGTAGAAAAGTGAATAGTAGCGTGAGATATTTAGGGACTTTGTATGCTGGAACCCTTTACTTTTAGAACTAATTTACTAAGAGTAACGTTAGTCGCCCAATGGGAAAATATTGAAACCATTTCAAAAGATGATAGCAATACAAAGGGGAAACCCCTTATAATCAAAACCACATATGGCTATATGGAGTCGTTAAATTATTTTGTATACCCACCGTACTAGTACTAGTACAAAAAAAAAAAAAAAATTTATGGCGGCGATATACCAACAGGTTATCATAACCTTTAACGCATTGGTCGGCAAATTGGATGTACAAGTGAGAGCGCTTATACACGCGCTGTGATCGTCCGAACTATATTTTTAACATTCGCTGACCAAACAAGCGACAGCCCCACGCGGTTTCGCCTCTTGCTCAGCGACGACTAAATCATTTGGTAAACAAAGGACGAAACGTGTCTGTGTGATGAGTCCAACTTGTTTGACTCATCTTAAGATCTATGGGTGCTTGCTCTAACGAGATTTTTAGCCGAGCTTCTTTTTCCAACTTGTGGTGTGTTGCTTTTGAGTTTTTCCTACAAGTTGGCGGGACCTACAGTTTTTTGCCGACTCCGAACGGCACTTGCAAAGCAAATGAATTTTTTGCTGAGAAGCTTCTCATGGCAGAAATACACCCGGAGAGTTTGCCAAACTACTGCCGAGGGGCGACCCCGTTTAGAAAATAAACATCTAAATAATTTTTGATGTTACTTTTGCCGGGCATCGAACCGCCACGACTTGGTGTAGAAGGCCGAACACTTAACCGCTACACCACGGCGGCCGCTAGTACTAGTACAAGGGTATTATAATTTTGTCCACAATATAGATAGATATTTGGGTGAAATTTTGTATATAGGTTACTTTATGGCCAAGGTAGGGTGCTATTGAAAATGGGCGAAATCTGATGAAAACCACGCCCCTTTTTCGATAGCGAAAATTTTGAAAATCACAAATGTAAATTGACATAGCTGAAATGGCTAAAATGATATAATTTTATAGGTGAATCCCCCGGGTCTTTCTATTATGATTTTTTTGATACATTTTTTAAGGTAGCCATTTTTGAAAATTCGACTAATCGTAACGTTTAAACTGATTACGGTAGAACGATGAAATTTTGTACTAGTATCGTTGGGAGTATACCTGATGAAATTGGGTAAAATCGCCCTGCAACCACGCCTACTCTCGATATCATAAATTTTAAACCGATTACGATAGAATC
Source organism: Campiglossa producta (assembly GCA_964058755.1). NCBI lineage: Eukaryota > Metazoa > Arthropoda > Insecta > Diptera > Tephritidae > Campiglossa > Campiglossa producta. Next base: position 80,280,398 of record CAXKVI010000005.1, read on the forward strand.
CAGAAATTTGGCACATCGTTCACTAGCATAATACAGTCTACCCTATGAAATGGACGAAATCGCTTCCCGACCACGCCTACTTTCGATATGGAAAATTTCGAAAACGGCATAAATTTTTATTCCGTTCTGAAAACTACCGCTGGCTATTTAATGTTCCCTTTACCCGAACTTAGACTTCCTTAGTTGTTATACCTTTCATGAACATGAAATGGTATTATAACTTTGGTCCGATGTTTGTAAATATGAGAAGAAGAAGAGATAGACCCATCAATAAGTATACCGAAATGATCAGGATGACGAGATGAGTTGATTTAGCCATGTCCGTCTGTCCGTCTGTCCGTCTGTCTGTTTGAACGCAAACTAGTCCCTCAATTTTTGAGATATCTGGCTGAAATTTTGTATGTGGCCACCATTTTGTAATATAGGAATCATTTGTCGGAACTGACAAGATCGGACCAGTATAACATATAGCCCCCATACAACCGATTGTTCAGATATAAGGTTTTTTGGCCAAAACTTCCGCAATTAAAAAGTTAGGAACGTAAAATTTTGCAACTCGAGTAATTTCTATTTATGTAGTGTATATAGTGAAAATCAACGAGATCGGGCAAATGTAACATATAGCCCCCATACAACCGATTGTTCAGATATAAGAATTTTTGGCCAAAACTTCTGCAATTAAAGAGTTAGGAACGTAAAATTTTGCAACTCGAGTACTTTCTATTTATGTAGTGTATATAGTGAAAATCAACGAGATCGGGCAAATGTAACATATAGCCCCCATACAACCGATTGTTCAGATATAAGAATTTTTGGCCAAAACTTCTGCAATTAAAGAGTTAGGAACGTAAAATTTTGCAACTCGAGTACTTTCTATTTATGTAGTGTATATAGTGAAAATCAACAAGATCGGGCAAATGTAACATATAGCCCCCATACAACCGATTGTTCAGATATAAGGTTTTTTGACCAAAACTTCTGCAATTAAAAAGTTAGGAACGTAAAATTTTGCAACTCGAGTACTTTCTATTTATGTAGTGTATATAGTGAAAATCAACAAGATCGGGCAAATGTAACATATAGCCCCCATACAACCGATTGTTCAGATATAAGGTTTTTTGACCAAAACTTCTGCAATTAAAAAGTTAGGACCGTAAAATTTTGCAACTCGAGTACTTTCTATTTATGTAGTGTATATAGTGAAAATCAACAAGATCGGGCAAATGTAACATATAGCCCCCATACAACCGATTGTTCAGATATAAGGTTTTTTGACCAAAACTTCTGCAATTAAAAAGTTAGGAACGTAAAATTTTGCAACTCGAGTACTTTCTATTTATGTAGTGTATATAGTGAAAATCAACAAGATCGGGCAAATGTAACATATAGCCCCCATACAACCGATTGTTCAGATATACGGTTTCTTGGCCAAAACTTCTGCAATTAAAAAGTTAGGAACGTAAAATTTTGCATCTCGGGTACTTTCTATTTATGTAGTGTATATAGTGAAAATCAAGAAGATCGGGTAAATATAACATATAGCCCCATACAACCGGTTGTTCCGATATAAGGTTTTTTGGCCAATACTTCCGCATTTAAAAAGTTAGGAACGTAAAATATTGCACCTTTAGTACTTTCTACATATGTAATGTGTATAGTGTAAGTCAGTACAATTGAAAACGTATAATATATAGCCTCCATACAATCGATTGTTCCGATAACTCGGATCCTATTATTTTGTAAGTTTTTTTTAAATTATAACAAAGATGTGTAATGTGTATAATAAATATAGTTAAATTGACACAGGCTGTACTGGGGATCGAACAGTGAAAATCGTGACGCTTATTCATGAAAGGTATATAGCCTTCGGCACAGCCGAAGACAGCTTTCCTTACTTGTTTTAAGTTAATTTTGAACAATGGAAATCACTCACGTTAGCGAGATATTAAAATAATTGTCAAATTTTCTAATTTGCCTTGTCATCGCTGGAAATTGGAAAAATCATAGCTGTAATATACCTTGGCATTGTTAATCGATTATACATACAGTGGCTTATAATGTGAACGCTTTATCTTAAATCTTATCTTATTATTATTATTATTATTATTATAAGGCCTTTTTACACAGCGACCATTAGTACGATCTTTTGTGTGACCTATCAACTTATCGCTGTATGCGTAGGCTCTTTATAAATTTGAGCACCTACTCAGGTTTTTTATTCCATATCACGCACGGATTGAGAGTACCACCTAGGTAGCAAACTCTCTTTCTTGCTAACGCAATACATTCGCAGAGTATGTGAACCGGCGTTTCATTGTCCAGTTCAGAAAACCAACAAACTGTTGTATCTGACAGATTCAATTTACTCAGGTGATAACGTAGACTACAATGTCCCGTATAATACCTAGTGAGGGTTCTTAAATCCACCCTTCTAAAGATTTATGAACCTGGCCGATGCTCTTTGCGATGGTTCTATAAAGAGTTTGGCCTGCCTCTGTCCTAGGCTGCTAAGCCAATGCTGCCTAAACTGTTTGTCTTCCCAGTTGCTTATGGTCTCCCTTACGTGGGCCTTGGTGAGCCCACAGAAGGGTCCCGGACCATAAAATGCTATTAGAGCACCGTGTTTTGCAATGTGGTCCGTCTTTTCGTAGCCGTCATGTCCTTCATGCCCTGGAACCCAACCTAACATCACTTTGTTTTTGGCCCCCAGATCATTTAGTACTGTGACGCACTCATAAACAAGCTTCGAAGTTATTGTGTACGACTGCAAGGCACGTAGGGCTGCCTGACTGTCCGACATAATGTAAATTCGCTTAGATGATAGTCCTCTTCGGAGACATTATCTGCCACAGATTTCTATTGCATGGATTTCCGTTTGGAAAATAGTAGGGTAGTTACCCATTGGTACCCATTTTTTGTAGTTTGGTCCATAGATACCAGCTCCCGTTTTACCATCTTCCAGAGCACTCGATCTACGATTGAAACCTCAAATTTTCGCGTGATCCTGAGCGTAGGAGTTATTGCATCACTTACTTGCAATATAGGATCGTTTATGAAGTTCTTGACTATCTTTTGAAGTCTCAATGCAGCAAGTGTGGCTTCCTTCTCTATCGAAATAGGGAAGGGAGGTATTCCTACAAGGGCACTTAGAGCATCAGCAGGGCACGTTCTCATTGCACCTGTTATACCGACACTGACCAGCGGATGCAGCTTACTAAATTTAGTTGCTGCTGTTCTTTGAGCAGTCTTAGGCCACCAGACTAGGGAACCGTGGGTGACTATTGGCTTCCCAACTGTATTAAATGACCAATACGTCATTTTGGGAGATAGCCCCCATATTTTGCCATAAAGTCTAGTGCAGGCGAAAAAGGCCCTCGTTGCTTTATATATTGTAGCCTCCAAATGAGCATTTCATGTGAGGGTCTTGTCCAATGTTATTCCTAGGTATTTTGAATCCGTTGAAAAACGGGACGGCTCTAACAAGGACAGCTTTCTTCGCCGCGTGAAAGGCACCAAGATTGTTTTGTTTGGGTTAATAGATAGCCCTTTGCTAGCACACCATCTCTCAATGATGCACAGGGCTTGTTGCATGCGGTCGTTTATGTACTATACTCCTACAAGGGACTTATGCGATTATGGCTTGAAAATACGCCATTACTGCTGGATAGAACAGAATGGCCAGTAAAAATACGACATCTTTTGAAAAAAAAGTTAGCTCATTCATTCAAGTACTAGAAGAATTATACTATTTTATCTTTATAATTTATTTATAAAACTCGATATGGGGGTTCCGGTTGTTTCCATACATCATTGAACGGCATCTTCATAAACATATGTGCATAATTATATATGCATAAGTACTGAACTACAATAATGTTGCGTTAAAGGTATTCCTCTACCTATAGATGTATAATAGGGTGATTTATTACTTTTCGAAGTTGACATAATTTTACTTGCCAACAGTATAAGATTTCCAAACGAGATTTCAAAAAAACATATCGATCACTTATCAAAAAAAGAACAAAACGGAGAGTCAAGTCGTGATATATCGACCAAAATTTTCTGTTTAAAATGTATTAAGATAGGGCGGGTTTAAAAAAAAAGCAGGTAGGAAACTGCCCCAAGGTCAATAGGCTCCCGAGATAGTAGTTGACATAACCATATTGGGATGTGTGGCATTATTTAAAAAAAATTAATATAGGTGGCAACCCTGCTAATTGCTACCAAATTAGAAAATCTAAAAGTTAAGCATATTAGCAAAAAAATATCTTTCATTTGATACCCATATTTGTAATATTTAAAGAAATTAAGGTAGTTGGCAATCCTCTAAATCGCTCCCAGAGTTAACACCAACTATCTGTATGACAAATTTGATCCATATCGCTTCAGTCGCCTCCGAGATATTGTCGATATTCGAAGGAATATATGTATAAAACGCCGTTAGGTGGCAGCCCTGTCTGAAATTTTCTTCATTGGCATACAGCCGAAAATAAATTTCCTTTGATACCCATATTGGCATATCATGCTCAATATTTAAAAAAAAAACAGATGGCAACTCTGTAAACCGGCGGAAGATAGAGAATCTTAGAATGAAGCATACTATCTATGTATATTAGAGCGTATCACCAAAAAAAAGTTGAAAATGTTCCCCCCCCCCCCCAGTTTGAACACTTACCTTTTCAAAAAAAAATTTTTAATTTTTTTTTCATCCTGTAAAAACAGCGAAATTTGTTTTTTTTTTCCATAACTTCTATATTTCTAGTTCGATTTTCAAAAGTGATACATTTTTAGAAAGGTGTTCACCAAGGCAATATTTCATCAATAGAAACTTTTAGCCCTTTTATTCTTAGTTTTCCGGAAAAAAATATTTTTTTTTTCAAATACAGGGTGTTGGTTTTAGTAAAAATAGAATAAAAACTGAACTTGGCATGAAGGGCTAAAACTTTCTATGGATGAAATCTTGCCTTGGTGAATACCTTTCTAAAAATGTAAAAATGTATCACTTTTGAAAATCGAACGAGAAATATAGAAATTATAGAAAAAAACAAACTTCGCTGTTTTTACAGGGTGACAAAAAAATTAAAAAAATTTTTTTTGAAAACCTCATAAGGTAAGTGTTCAAACTGGGGGGGAACATTTTCAACTTTTTTTTCCTCCATACACCGTGATACGCTCTAATGTATATGTCAAATTTTATCAAAATCGCTTTAACTTTAAATTCAAGTTGAAAGTAGTTAAAACTAATATTGGAAAATATTACTTACTTACTTAAAATAGCCTTTTACCGCCTAGGCGATTTTGGCTGTCCAAAGTTCGATCTCATTGGAGTCTGGTTTTATGTGGTGGGTCACAAACCCGTTTCTCGGGAAAATATAGAAAACCAAAAATTGCAAAGATATTAATAATACATGTAGAACTTCGCTAATTTTGCTGCATATGGTAAGCATACATCTACATATGTTAAACTATCTGATTATTAACCATTATGGACAGATACTTTACTATTTAACATTCATAAATTCCAAACGATATATTGTTCTAAAAGCAAAAAATAAATAAATTAGAAAATAAAATAAAACAAAGCTAAATAAATGCACAGCTGCTTATTAAGACCTGATTGAGCGCAACGTGAGCAATTGTTGCTAGCGATGATTTTGTTGCTTGTTTTTGTTGCTCATCTTCATTGTCTTTTCGCTGCTTATAAATAAATATAAGTGTATATTTATCATAATTGTTTTTTTTTTTCATAATTAGTTTTTTATTTATTTTTTCTACTCTTCGTGTGTTTGCTTGTATCTCATCCATCATTCGTTTAGCTAATTTTCTATAACCGCAATTAAATAAATTTAGATATACAGCTCCATGACGGACTTGGAGTGCAGTGGAGCATTAATGAAGCCCTTGAGCGGAGTGTTTGTACCCACTTTGTGATGGAAATGTGTAAACAAACAAATTATTAAGCACGAATCCAACTTTTTTGCAGCTCCTGAGTTGATGGGCGGTCATTGTGCTGGAAAAAGAGAAGTAAGTAAATTGTGTTTAAATGCAGATAAATAAAAAAACTGAGATACATAAAAATTTATTAAAAAATCATAATAGAATGACTAGGGGTTTCATACTAACAAACTTTATCATTTTAGCCATTTCTCTTACCGAATTAAGTCAATTTAGGTGATTTTCGAAGTTTTCGATATCGAAAGTGGGCGAGGTTGGAGGGCGATTTTATCCATTTAAAAAATTTATGGAAAAATCATAAGAGAATGACCAGGGGGACTCACCTATAAAACTATATCCTTTTAGCCATTTCAGCTACCGAAATATGTCAATTTATGTGATTTTTGGAATTTTCGAGGGGCGTGGTTATCATCTGATTTCGCTCATTTTCAATAGCAACCTACCTTGGGACAGACGGACGGAAATGCCTTAATGAACTTTTTTTTCCAACCTAAGAACTTCCATATATGGAACTCTATATCTATCTCGATTATTTTGTACGCAGTACCGTTATATGGACAAAATTATAATACCCTTGGTATAAAAATATAGCCCCCACCAAGAGATATATTCGACGTACGATCTTCCGATATTGTGGAATTCTTAAAAAAAATCTCTCTTTAGGTAGTTACCTAGTTGATATATTCCGATGTATTAGCAGTTGCCCCAATCGTGAAGTATTACCACTTCGTGTTTTTCGAACAAGCGTCATAATAACAAAAGAAAAGCGGCAAATGTGCTCTTTTCGGAGCCATCTGGGTATCACAGTAAGTACTTTCTTTGTTTTTAAGTTAACTTCTTAAACGGGCTACCCACCTGCCAAGAAATGTCAAACTCCATATAAAAAAAACGATCAAGAAGTGGTCAAGAAACGTTTTCACACGTCAAATTTTCTTTTTCGATAGTTGGCAACGCCGGTTTTTCTCAAGAAATAAATAAGCTCGTATATATTTCTTGAGGTAAACGTGCAGATCCACGGCAAAGGTGAGTACATATTTCGCTAAACATATTTTGTACATTTTTATAGGAGTAATTTGCAAAAAAATGGAAAATTTGCTAAACGTCAAAAATTCTTGACCAGATACAAGAAATATATGCTCGTTTTTTTCTTGAGGCATTTCTTGGCAGGTGGGTAGCCCGCTTAAGGCGGCGATGCAATGTTTCTATGGAGTGTGATATTTGAAAAGGAAATAAAAAAATTGTGACTGGAATGAGTACTTTTGGTGTGTTTACCTTCCAGCAGATGTCGCAACAGCCATTTGCAAATAAATCTTTTGTATATCCAGTACTATCTCGGTAACATCTGGAGCGATTTGATTCAAATTTGAAATATAGATAGTTTGCTTCATTCCAACACTTTATACTTGGGCGTTACCACTTCGCGCGGTTTACAGGATTGCTTAAGTTTTTTTTTTTTTTTTTTTATATTGAACAAGACATGCCAATATGGGTATCAAATTAAAAGTATTTTCTGCAGCTACCAAAGAAGATATTTTCAGGCAGGGTTGCCACCGAAACCATACTTATTCCTTAGTATATCGACCAATATCTCTGGATCGGTTGTAGATTACTTCCACTTGTTGTGTTAGATTTAGTAACAGCATAATACACAAAGCGATAATTCGCAGCTATATCTATGAATGGTATGTAGTGTTGATTGATTAAGTCATCACTTCAGCAATATTCGCTTTCTTTAAATATTTTTGCAATAAATTCTATTTGCGTTTGATATATATTATCATCAGATTTATATAGACATAATGTGACTTATTACCAGTCAGTCTTCATAAGCTTTCTATTGACTCAAACATTTAATACCTATTTGTTACAATAGGTACCAGTGAGAAGTTTCTAAAAATATCTTGCAAAAACAAACATTAAAACAAACCACTGGATCAAAACGGAGAATCAATCCTTTAAACCGCCTGTAGTGGCAACACTCGAGTAGAAAGTTTTAGAATGAAGCATACTACCTACATATATGCCAAATTTGATCCAAAGCACGTAAACCGTTGACGATATATCAGTCAACACACGAATTATTAAATAAACTGCCGTTAGGTGGCAACCTAGGTGACCCTGTCTGAAAATATCTTAGTTGTTATACCGCCGAAAGCAACTTTCATTTGATATATATATTGACATATTTTTCTCAGTATTTAAACAAAAATTAGACAGGTGGTAACCCTGTAAACCGCCAGCAGTGGCAACGCCCAAGCAGAATGCCGTAGAATGGAGCATATTATCTATATGCCAAATTTGATGCAATCTGTTTCCAAGATGATGGTCGATATATAAAATGGGGTTAGCTGGCTACCCTAGGTGGTCGATATATTAAGAAACAAATAAAATATTTAATACCACCTCCAAATCGTAAGTTAACATTTTTAGCTGCTATAGGGCGTTTTTGAATCAAGTTTCCAATTGGGGCGTAAAAAAAAATTATGAGATCCTGCGTTTTTGAAAAAAATTTTGGGTGATTTTCCACTCAGCAGTCGATACACAGTGTAACAAATAAAAAAATTGAAATAAATATTCCGGCGTTTCTTATATCCCTACTCATTTAAACGATCTCAAAGTAGGAGTAAAAATTTATTAAGTAGCTGACAAAAAGTCACTGCTGCCATTAACTAAGTATTTATGCATACCATTTGTTACTCCACTACTTGGACCATGACAAAATGCTACAAAAACGAGTTAAAGCAAATAAAAAAGCACAGAAAGAGATGGGCGACTGGTAGATAAGCGGCAAATAAAGCAATTTTATTGATGAATTGTTGCTCGCGGTGCCGACAAGTGAGAGGGAATTTCATGTGTTGTTTGCTATATGAAATGATAGTGATTATCGTGCGACGCGACATTGATGACAGTATCGATTGCTGGCGGGTTATATTGCAGCAGCAGCAACAACAGTATCAGTTGACGCTTGTGCTGGTGTGGCAGTCCGTTAATAATGTCATCATCATCATCATCATTATCACCTACACCAAAAGCAACGCTCTCGGCTTGTACATTGTTGCAGATGATGAGCCAACGCTATAAGCTGTCAGACATAACACTGCACATCATTTTCCACGCATCGTGACAATATCGCGTTATAAAGCCCGGACACAATAGCACGTTCCTATAACTACTAGAATTCAATTGAAATGCAATGCAGCAAACTATTAAAAAGATTTAATGATGGCAATGGATCAGCGATATGAATGTCGTCGGCGTCAAGTTGAAGTAGAGGAAGATATGTAATGCTTCCTATTGCAAAAAGAAGATGCAATAAAAAAAACCGTCTATTGAAATTATAAATAAGTATTTAAATACTAATAAGTATGACATTAGACTTTGTCAAAAATTTCAATTTAAATAACAACAGAGTTCGGATTTGAGGCAATGAATAGTGGCAACCAAGGCGAATTCATTACAGGTGGCATCCTCCCACCATATGGTTTCTTCTTCTTCCCTGAAAATCAAATCGTAGCTGTCAAATTGCTTATGTTGTTGCTTTGTCTGAATTCGCTCGAACACACCTGTATGAATTCGCCTTGGTGGTAACGGTCTGGAATACTTTATACTTACATACTCTGCAGCGAAAGCAACTAGTTGAAAACTACTTTACAACTAGTCGGTGCACCGGGCCCAACTAGTCAGTGTTTTGTCTTTTTTCCATATAAGCAACTAGAATTTTTTACGTGTTAATGTCCTACGAAATGTCATTTGTCAGATTTCGACCAGAACATACCAGTCATCTACTAGTCATAATATACTAGAATTATACTAGTTGTAAAATACCTGTCCCATACTAGTTCCATGAAACGAACTAGTCCAGATACTAGTCCAAAAAGCATTGAACCTGGACTAGTATGAAAGAAAGAAGAAGAAAACGAAACGAATGAATTTTGTATTTTTTAACTGGTATAATTTCATCCAGAAAAATCTAGTTGTATATTAGTATGGAATAGATATTTCCTGACTAGTATGGGTTCAGCCAGAAAATTCTAGTTGTATACTAGTATGAAATTGATATTTCCTGACTAGTATGAATTTAGCCAGAAAATTCAGACAGAAAGTTCTAGTTGTATACTACTATGAAATTGATATTTCTTGACTAGTATGAGTTCTGCCAGAAAATTATAGTTGGATACTAGATTTTTTCGGACTAGTTTGAGGTTTCGCTGCAGGGAAGTTAGTAAGCTCTTCTTGCAGTTTTCGGTCTTTTTATTCGCTTCAAATTATAGTTGTATAAAAGTATTTTTCTGACTAGTTTTTCTGCAGGGTATTTATCTCGGGAATAGTTGAAGTGATTTGAATCAAATTTGGCATATAGATAGTATGTATGTAGTATCATTCTAAGACGTTCTATATGAATTTTGCCACTTTGGCCGTTTTTTAGGTTGCCACCTATCCAGAGAAGATATTTTCAGGAAGAGTTGCCAGCTATCCCCATTTTCTGTATTCCTTCATATAACGACCAATATATCGGGAACGGGTGAAACGATTTGGATCAAATTTACCGTGTTCATCGCCTTTCAATTCATACTATAAAAAACTGATATTTAGTCTTTATACCGAATTTTCGACCAGGAATTCAATTTTCTGTAAACCACTAAAAAAAAAAAAGAAAACCTATTTTTTTTGCTCACCCTAATGCTTATTTAAAAGGTTCATTATGCACTTAATACACATGTTTATGTACATTGGCACAAAATATTATATTAATTACACTATTCTTAGGGCCACTTGCATAAAAGCCGATTAAGCCTAATCGGTGATTAACTTGACAGCTAACCATACAAAATACGTCAGTTAAACTCCGGTTAGTCGTTATCAGCTTTTATGCAAGCGGCCCTTAGTAACTGATAAGTTTTTGAAATTAAAACAAGTTGAGATTTTGCCTTTAATTCGAGCGGTGAGTAAGAAGAAGCAGGCGTGCTAGTATTGGCGACTTGCCGCCAAATAATTCGATCGTGTTCCACCCGACAGCTTGTAAGTTTTCAGTAGTACCCCATTTTCAGTAGTTTCCGAGTCCTCCCTTAACTGGTCACATGATTTATAAACGCCCCCCTAAGAAAAATAATACGTTGGTGAGCATACATATATATTTATTGAGGTATTGGCGCCAATTTGTTAGGGCAATTTTGTTGGCCACTTATTTGGCGATATGCTAGTAAAATTTTTCGATTTTGGCGAGAATCTGGCGACATATTTAGAAAAAATACTGGCAACCTTGGTAATAAAGTATCAATAGCACTATTACTGTTTCCACTCGGGTAGGCGAGGAAGGAGCCTTATATTTACAAATTTGTTGGGCCAATATTGGTACAAGTACTTAATTAGGTATTTTCGCTTACCAATTCACAGCATTTTTACATTTGCACAAAAATCAAATGTAATAACTCTTGAATCTGGAGCAATCTCTCACTGTCAACTCTAATCTTTGCAAAACATAGCAATCAACGTTCACTTTGCCGAAATAATTTAGCTGGCAAAGGAATATTTGCAGCTCTAATAAAAGTCATGGGCTTCAAATGATCAAAACAAAACTTGACATACATATGTATGTATGTACATATGTACATTGGGGCGCAATGACAATTAGCGATATAATGATGCCTCAAAATTTTATAGAAAAAATACCAAAAGAAATATCTAAAGTCTCGCTCAAAAAATTGGAAAATTTGATGTTTTTCAATTTTCGAAATTATGAAAAAATGTTTGCCTACATTTTTTGCCCTCCATATCAACAGAGCGATAGTGAATATCTTAAACTAAATATTCGTATACTTTTTATCGGATGTGTAGCATCTGAGTATCCAAAAATGTAAAAGTTTCTTCGGATTTGCCCATATAAACCACAGTTGACACTTATGTAGGTAGTAAAAATTGGTAGCTTTTTTCTGCTTTCAAAAAATCATAAAAACATTACTCCTGTAGTACTCAGCACCACAGAGAGACAGGGAGTAGTATCCGTGTTTCTTTGATGGCCCTTTGAAACAGAGATTTTCACTATAACCGCTATTCCCTCTCTTGATTCGGTGCTGAGTAGTCCATAGAGTAAAATTTTTTTTTTGGAAAGTTATAGGGAAAATCTGCCTTTCAAAGTTGCGATAGAAGATGAGTACCTTTTTTGCTTAGACATTTTGGTAATTTTTGGCTAAGATTTGTGCACAAGTTGTTGCCTATACCTAAACTATTATCACATTGTTGATTATTTGGCGAATGATTGCAAATGAAGAATTGAAATACTTGGCCGGAGGCGGGTACTTGTTATGAGCATCAAATTGCGTTAATTAGCTTGTGCGAGTAATTGTTTGTGTTGTACCTACGCTTTTATGGGAATTTCACTTGTACGAAATTAAAAAGATACTCAAAAATTAATAGGGGGATTCATCGAACCTTATAAACACCTTCTAAAGCGTGTAAACGTATAATTTTATCAAGTGTATAGGTTTATCTATGTCAAAATTTGTATGGAACAAAGTTTACATAAATTTGGTAAACCTAAGGCCGTTTTCACGACTAGCCGTCAACTTTAACGGTTACTATGAATTTATCGGCCAGTTTATTCCCTGCTAAAATAAAGGAAAAATAAAGTGGTTGTGAAAATGACAGTGAGCTTTGTATCAAATGTCAATGATGATGTGAAAATTTCGGAAAATTTCTTGGGTAAAAACAGAAAATTTTTGATTGAGTACTTTCAATATAACATTGCTTATGAAGTCAAGAGCACCTCACATTTTTATACTAGTATGCTTAAAGTTTTCGTTATTGAATTTCCTAGAACATAGGATGGTTAACATTTTTTCGTCCTTGCACTTTTTCTGATTTTAAAGTGGTTTTATCTAAAATTTTGTAAATATTTGGTTTTTTTTTTCAAAATTTTTTGAACGTTTTTTTGCAATAGCGGCCAACCACTGAAGATACTTATAGAGATGAAGGCAAAAAATGTTTATGGGAATTAGTATAATGTATAATTCAACAGTTTAAACAAAAAAAAAATGAAAAATACAAATTTTTTACGTATCTATATGAAGTGGTGTTTTGCAAAATTTGGAATTTTCATATTTTCACTGATTTCTCGGAAACTAGATGTGTCAGAGAAAAATGGATGTGATATTCGGAATCAGGAGAACATTTTACATTACGAAAATGTATTTTCATTTTGGGAAATTTTTTTGTCGACTAGTGTACTTAATGAGAACTTCAAAATAAAAAGTTTTTGTTTGACATCAAGTACCTAGACATAAATTTGTCTAGGGCATTCATCTAACTAAGCTGATGAATGTATAAATTGACGCATTTCTTAAACTAATGTGGTTACATAAATCTCCCTAATAGTAAAGCGCAGCCTCTAAAAACGTTGTAGGAAAATAATATTTGAATTCTATATACATAGGTTTTTGCAGATCTTATAAGGCAGAATTAATCTTCCTTATCGCTAACGCCATACCCATAACGCTAATCAACCACCCTATGGAAACTAAATTAACCGCGTTACCGTTATGTTATGACATGTATTGTGGATTACATTGATTTCCATAAGTTTGGTTGGAACAGATGATTAGCGTTATGGGTATGGCGTTAGCGATAAGGAAGATTAACGGAGCCTTAATGCTTTACAGATTCATGGTTAAGAAAACTTAATTATTAGCCACAGATGAAAACCCAACTAGCTTCGTTGCTATGATTATGCCATGTTGGATTGGCACATGCGAGTGTTAGGGAATCACCCCAATTTTTTTGATAGGCTTTTCTGAAATTAAATAGCGTTTTGATTTATCGGTGGGGTATCACGATTTACTCATATCGCAGAAACATTTTGAAGTTTCTTTTCATTGTCAGCCGAAAATAATTATCAGTTGTAACCTTCAAAATATTTCTATTGAACTTTGTTTTTAACAAGCATCTAAGCAATTTTCGTAATGAGTCGTTCATTCTATCAGAATGGTATTAAAAAATTGCTAACAAAAATGTCAAATAATGCACGTGGCACCTATTAGTTACATGAATAAGTGTAAGCAACTAAATTAATTTTTAGAAATATCTGAATTTTGTGACATTTTACTGTTTAAAAAAAAAATATATAAAAAAAATTAACTACCCATGGAATTTTCAGAGAACGTGATTTCATTTGATTTACTAATATTTTGATTTGTTGTAAATGTGTTCATAAGCAGGTATGATTTTGTACATTGTATGTTCAAGTGCATACATACATACACGCGCGTAGAACAGTAGTATCTCAATAATTATTTCATTTACTTTAATTTGTTTCAATTAATTTTTTTTTTTTAAACACATCGAAAATTATTTGGAGAAAACTTATTTTATTCTACTTTATTTAATTTTATTTTATTTTATTAAATTTAATTGAATTTTATATTATTGTACTTCATTTGATTTTATTTTAATTTATAACACGGTTAAAAATTTGAGCCTAACTACAAATATGACCAAACCAAATTTGGTTTCAAATTTAATCTATACCAGTTTTAAAGAAATTTGGCTGAATGAATGGGGGTTTCAATTTTAAACCAGAAATGTCTCAACAATTTTTTTAAGAAAAAATCATTTTCAAACCCAAAAGTTTTAATTTTAAACCGAAAAGTTTTAAGAATAAAATAAAATTAAAAAAAAAAATTTGTCACTTTGCAGGATTCGAACGTAAGCGCTCTGTACTGCGTTTCTGTAACACAATTCGATCGATCGTCTCGACTGAAATAGTCGATTTGATGTCATATTGACGTCACGCTCATTTTTTGTTTCTGTAAAAAAAATATTATTTTGTCCATTTATTTTCTCACTTGCTTTTGAGGTAGTGACAAATTTTTTTTTTTTTTCTCAATTTTGAATCGAGTCGAGTGTGACAACATTAAAATCGAGAATTTGGTCGACTTTTTACAGAAAGGGGGTACAGGAGTTACAGCCGACTGCTCTACCACTGAGCTATGTCGCACACAAATTTTTTGTGGGCAAGATTCAATGACTTTCAAACAAACGAAAAAAAATTTTATACCGCTTTATCGTTTAAATCTTAAATCGAAACCAAAAGAAATTGAAAATCTTTTTAGGTATTCGGAAGGTTTAAAATATTCCAAAAAAAAGTTTAAAAAATCGCTTAAACTTTAGACGGATTTAAATTTTACGCTAATTTTTCTAACCGTGTAGAGACTGCAATTTTCTTCTCAACTACTCAGTCCAACTAAGCACTTAAAGGTCTTTAAATGTACAAACAATCTATAAACAGAAGAGACATAGCCTACACAAGTTCGTATGTTTGAATTTCCGTTTCAGACATTCTTACACTTGAAACTTATTCTCATTGCCATCACGTTTTTCACAGGCAAATCCCATCCAGTAAATTTGTTTGATGTGTGTTGCTAATTTGTCTAATAATAACTGCACTGGTTAGATCCGCTTTTTCAAATTGATTAAATGTAGACTTTAAAAGCGCAGACAGAAAGTGTTTAATTAATCACTCCTAAAGGGTGGGTAATTTTGTTGTTGTAATAACAAAAAGTTGTGTGTTAGATCTCCTAAGAACGGTTTTGATGATACCAACATCTATGTAGAATTTTCTGCTGATTCCAAAAATGTAATCATTTGGTTTAAAAGTAGAATAGTTTTCGAGATATTTTGAAATTTCTGTTTTTTGAGATAAGTTAAAATTATGTATATAAAAAATGTTTAAAAGTCGATAGTTTTCACCTTTTTGTTATATTTTATGCTTTCCAAAGATGAAACCAACCAAAGTCGCCTAAGATAGCTTGTTCCCGAAGTCTTTGGTATAGCAGTTGGTCGAAAAAGAATTGAAAATTTCGATGAAGAAATAGGCATTTTTTTTCTTAATAACTCAATCACCTTAATGGCGATTTTAATTATTTCTGCATTGGTAAAAGGGTGTTTCATATCCTCAAAACGAAATCAAATGTCATAAAAATCGAGAAGGTAATAGCGAAAATATTGAGAGATCAGTAATCCCAATTTTTCCTTATCTCAAAAACTAAAATTTCATGATATACTTTTCTTCTTTTAAACAAAATGATTACATATTCGGAATCAATAGAAAATTCTACATAGGGATCATCTATCAAATATCAAGTAAATGGAAATTTTCGAAAACTTGTCCGGTAATGATATAAAATTTTTGTTTGAGGACTTTCAATAAAAGGTGGCTTTTTAAGTCAAGGGCACACCACAATGTTGTACTGGTGTGCTTAGAATTTTCGTAATTTAATTACCTACAACATAGGAGGGCTAACTTTTTTCGTCCATAGAATTTTTCTGACTTTAAAGTGGTTAAATCTGAAATTTTGTAAAAAATTTTGTTTTTTTTTTGTAAATTTTTTGAACGTTTTTTGGCATAGTGGCCAAACTACTGAAGACACTTATAGAGATAAAGACAAAAAATGTTTATGGAAATTAGTATAATGTGTAATTCAACAGTTTAAATAAGAAAAATGAAAAATAAAAATTTTTGACCTACCTGTATGAAATAGTGTCTTGCAAAAATTGGAATTTTCATATTTTCACCGATATCTCGGAAACTAGAACTGCCAGTGCAAAATGATATTCGGAATCAGGAGAAAATTTTACTTTAGGAAAGGTCTATTTTATTCTTGGAGACCAAAGTTGATCAAAATTTGTCGAGTAGTGTTATTATGTAGTTGTAATGGTTTGGATTGATTTAACATTCATTACCATTATATCTAACTAATTAATCACCCGTTACTTTCCTTCAATTTTTTTTTTTCGTTTTATTAGGGAATATTTTAACATGCTCTCAAATTAGAATGTGTCTGCGACAAAATAAATCTCGGCGTTTCCATCAAGACATCATCGTCACGCTTGTAATCAAGGGAATACCATAAATTATAATTTAGACACTCGCCACATACTTTGTGTTTAAGCAACCGGAGTCAATTTCAATACTAGTTAGGAAACATATTTGTTGAGAGTCTGGGTTTTCTGACTATGATCAAACTAGTCCGAAAAAGATCAAACCTTTAATCAGCGTCACGGCAGTGGTAGTAGTCCTTTTGAACCTTGTGTTGGTGTATTTCTCATCGAAATGTGGCATTCCTTGTTGTAAATACCACGTTCTTGTATGGATAGAAAACCGTTTGGAACTAGTTTCATCCACTGCAGGGTACGTGTATATTAGACTGTCCCAAAAACGTATGGTAATGTATGTATGTTGATATGCATACCCACTATATCGGTGCGTTTTGACCTAAATAACATGTGTTCGAGGATAACGGCAACCCGTGCCGATTTTGAGTTAAAGTTCTTCCTAGCAGCCTACACTAAGTTTGCAAAACAGTCCAATAAGGCTTCGAAAATTATATAATTTTAATATCTGCCTCATATTTAAAAGAATGTGCAACAAATCTTCAACTTTGGAATTTTGAAAAGGATTAAAGAATTCTTTGAAAAGATATTGAAAAAAACGTATTCACGAGAAAATTACTTAGAATTTCAAAAGTGTTTTAGTTGATTGCGTAACAATATGTTTTCTATCAAAACTTCTATCTAACTTTGCAATTATAGTGCACTTTTTATAGGTCCTACACGCCGTATGAGTAACATTTACCTGTTCTTTTCATACTTTTATATGAAAGGGACAAGTAAATTGTATTAATTATTTTGGATAATATCTCCCAAACGGATTGAGATATCGAAATAAAACTTACACTACTTTCAGGCCCTCATGAACACCTTTCATTTGATACCCATATTGTAAAATCAATTTCTGGGGTATGTCCTGCCCATCTCATAATAATTTTAAAGGATATTACTTTCATGTCCTTGAAGGATAATATAAAAAAGTTTTATTTAGCCTATATTTCAATTATCCTTTAAATAAGTCGACACGGATAGCCGTGGTCCGAATTGTATAAAGCTTTGCCAGGATACTTTTTGATGTATAATGGTCAAAATTAGGGGGTATAAGTTTAAATAAAATAACTTTGTAATGTTGGGACAGTCTAATGTATATGTGTTTACATAGGTGTAGCCAACGTAAGGAGATTGTGTTTTGTATTTAGGTCTACACCGTAGAGATGGGCGCGCGAACGATTTTTGCTGCACGTCACGACACGGTAACAAAACAGACTTTCGAAAGTAGGCACTAACACGCACAAGGAAAAATTACTAAAACACGATCCGACAAGCTCGAAAAATATAAAACTTTGTAGTTTTTTATGAATGTTTATCAGATCGATCCGTGATTTTTCGGTTCCCCCAAAATCACCCAAATCACCAAAAAATTTATTGAATTTCCGTTTAGATAGGTCGTTAGTGTTTTACGACACGAAATCGCATTTTAGAACACGAGCACATGGGTACACGCGTGCGTGTTTCATGTCACGGTCAAAAACACGCACTATGCCCATCTCTAGTCTATGGCACAAGCAGCAAATGATGCCACACACGCGACAAAGCAGAAAACGGTTTTAAAAATAGAATATTTGTACTTTTTTGAGAAAATTTTGCAAAGCATTGAGTGTCACCAATTAAAAATAAAAACCAGAACCTCTAATTTTAATATAAGAGGTGAAATGAGCTACACATGCCCACACTCATAGTTGCTCTCCAAGAGAAATTTTCAGTCTAATTATAAAAGTACATTTATAAGCAGACTTACATGTGTCAAAGAAAGCAGCTGGAGCCAATCCGCAGCACAGCTAGTGTAGCGTTGACAGACAGATTATTTGGACAAATTTGTCTAACAAAACAAGTAAGGAAAGCTGTCTTCGGCTGTGCCGAAGGCTAAATACCTTTCATGAATAAACGATTTTCACTGTTTGATCCCAGTACAGCCTGCGTGAATTTAACTTCCGCTCATACCGAAATTATCGGAACTATCGATTATATGGGGGCGATGTACCTATTATATTGGTCCAATCTCATTGATTTTTAACATCGACATTCCACATTCTAAAATAGCAATAGTTACGAAATTTCACGTTCCTACGTGTTTAATTACAGGAGTTATCTACCAAAATCCGTTTATCGGAACAATCGATTGTATGGGGGCTATGTGAAATATTTATCCCATCTCAATGATTTTCAACATCGATATTTCAGATATAAAAATAGCAATACGTCCAAAATTTCACGTTCCTACGTGTTTAATTACAGGTGTTATAGGCCAAAATCCGTTTACCGGAATAATCGATTGTATGGGAGCTATGTGAAATATATATCCCATCTCAATAATTTTCAACATCGATATTTCAGATATAAAAATAGCAATACGTCCAAAATTTCACGTTCCTACGTGTTTAATTACAGGAGTTATAGCCCAAAATCCGTTTATCGGAACAATCGATTGTATGGGGGCTATGTGAAATATTTATCCCATCTCAATGATTTTCAACATCGATATTGCATGAAAAAATATTTGAAAAATCTTCCCATGTAATGTATTTCGTAAGGTTTTATTTTTCAAAAACATTACTTTTCCTATGACATTGCTGTACAAAAAGTAATTCGTGAATTCCACTATACATAAAAAATTTTATAGGGGATATACATTACTTTATACATTACCAAACATTACCTTTTCCCACTGGGGAAAAACCCACTCCCTGAGACAAAAAAATTGGTGTATCACACTTTAAAATCCGACAACAAATGCCGAAGATATGAAGAAAAATGCAATTTAGGGACATCTAAGGTTGCCAGGAAAAAAAATAAAATTTTGTTAAATGTTTTTCAAAAACACTTCATATCAGGGGAGGCACGGCCGACTTTTCTTTTTGCCTGTAAGGCGAGACGCTCTAATGTACATAGATTAAATTTTTCAAAATACAATTTTTTCCTTGGCCCAGTCTAATGTTCATACATATGTATGTATATATTTACATATTTACATAGAATTAAAATTTTTTAATCATTTTATTGTTGAAACAACAAATTATACACAAAAAGTTATCTCTGGATTTAGCGCACCAACAAGAAATGAGTTCTTTATTGATTTTGGCACTATTTTTTGCCATCACTTGGTTTGTGTTTGTATTTCACATTGTGCAGCATACACGCACATTTAAATACCACAGCTGGCACCGAGCTGTTATCTGTTTCCGTGGTGTAGTGGTTATCACATCCGCCTAACACGCGGAAGGCCCCCGGTTCGATCCCGGGCGGAAACAGTTGTAATTTTTTTTACTAAAATCTATATATTTCAATCTCTATTTTTTTTTTTTAATTATCTTATAACTTTAAACGAGCTAAACTTGTATATTTGTATATTTGTATACATATTTGTATGGATATGCCAATATGGGTATCAAATGAAAGGTATTGTCGCCGACATACCAACTAAAATATTTTCAAGTAGGGGTGCCGCCCAGACTTACCATTTTACCGTATTGTATTTGTTTTGTAGGTATATTTTGGGTACATTTAAAGGTGCTTTTGGGGTCATTTTGGGATCAATTTTGGGATCAATTTTGGGTCGTTTTGGGTTCAATTTCGCATCATTTTGGGAACATTTAAGAGTATTTTTGGGATCATACTAGGATTATTTTGGGATTATTTTAGGGTAATTTTTGGATCATTTTGGGTAAGTAAAGTTAGCGCTAAATTGATAGCACCGAGCAAGCTCGGTCACTCAGGTATAAAGTAATTAAAACAACAATTTATGCAGGGTTTTTATACCCTAATAGAGGTGGGCGTCGTGCGTGTTTTTGACCGTGACACGAAACACGCACGCGTGTGTCCATGTGCTCGTGTTTGAAAATCCGATTTCGTGTCGTGCTCGTGCGTGATCGTGTTGAGCCCGAAAACCACAAAAAAACACGGACGATCAAAACGATCTACTTTTTTCACTTTTTGTACTAAACTGGGGCACTTTTAATTTTTGCAAATTATATTTGTTTAAACTTAAGTATCTTAATTCCACTTCACTCCATCCAAAACATCAGTTTAACACTTGATTAAATACAATGACACTGATTTTATTTATTTTACCACTAGCTGGTGCCCGCGACTTCGTATGCGTATAATTTCTGTTTTTTTTTTTTGCAACTGGGTTAGCAAAGAATAAAATCCAACAAAAAGACTGAAGTTCAGCACTTAATACCCATAATGTACTAACACATTTTTGTGTAAATATTCGTCGATACCTCCAGAACCGGTCGAGCTATCGAAATTTCAAGATATCTCCCAAACCATTTCAGATATTTCAATGAATCACATCGTTTGACACCCATATTGTACTAATTTTTGGTCACCCCTGGTCCACATATTGGGCGATAACCCCAAAACCCGTTGAGATATCGCAAAAAATATTATCTTAAACTTTAAGTTGAGCGTCTAGTAATCCAACGATTCAATTGCATTCAGTACTTTTAGA